>JAVTVY010020772.1:0-78642 GCA_036873755.1 Hanleya hanleyi
ACCTGCGTCATCGCAGGACCGACGGGCTCCGGCAAAACGCACTTCGTCAGGAAGCTCCTTCAACACGCCGACAGCATGATCACTCCACCCATTGCCAGAGTCGTGTGGTGTTACGGAGAATGGCAGGAAGCGTATGCAGCAATGCCCCACATCACGTTCGTGGAAGGCCTACCTAACTTGGCCGATTTGGAACCGGACACCTTGGTGGATCTGGATGATCTCATGGCGGAGACGGATGCACGGGTCACCCAACTCTTTACCAAAGGCAGCCATCATCGACGGCTCAGCATCATCTACATTGTGCAGAATCTCTTCAGTAAAAACAAAGAACATCGGAACATCAGCATAAATGCCCACTACATGGTGGTCTTCAAAAACCCGAGAGATACCACTCAACTGCTGCACCTGGCGAGACAGATGTATCCCGGCCGCACACCGTTTGCATTGGAAGCCTTTAAAGATGCGACAACCCCTCAGCACGGGTATATGCTCTTCGACCTGAAGCAAGCCACCCCGACCACCTTCGACTACGGACCGGCATCTTTCCCGGAGAGACTCACCACGTGTACATGCAAAAATAATGTAAACACACCTACAGTGGCTCCCCCAGCTGGGGTGTGTGTGTGTGTGTGTTTTGATGATGGGGATAATAAAAAAAGAATGAATACCACAGCAGGGTTGTGTTCTCTGAAGTAGATAAAAAGAGCAGAATTGTGGGTTCTAGCATTAGTTGTACAGGATGTCTGCGCGAGTACGGAAGCACGCTCCTACGCTCCGTGTATTGAAGACGGCCCCACCCGAGTTAGTCCGAACCATTGTACGCGGTGCGGACCCCGCTCTCGTGTGCTGTCTGTGCGAGATTGGACTCAATATCTTAAAAGGCAACGTACCACTGACTCCGGCTCAGAAGATCAAGTTGGCCAAGCATAAGACAGGTCTAAGAACCTTAGTCCAGAAGCGAGTGTCTCAAACACAAAAGAAAAAGGTGTTACAGAAAGGTGGATTTCTCGGGGCCATCTTAGCACCGTTGGCCGCTTCCGTGTTGGGTCCAGTATTGGATGGACTCTTCGGCCGACAATGAACCACACGAAAAAAATGGTCTTCGTCGAACCTCGGCTGCTTCAAAACCTCCAATCGCCCTACCCTGTCCCTTCTACGGTGAAGACGATAAACACCCTCGGTGGAGAGCTGCAACAGATCTTACAGAGACCGGGGTTAAGCGATAGTGAGAAAGTACAACGGTACAATGAGACGCTTCAACGGTACATGACGTTCATGGACCAATACAAAACCCTCTCTGCTCCACCACCACCACCATCACCAAGTGACACACCGCCGACCTCAGCACCGTTCCAACAGCCGGGTGGAGTACCTTCCACAGCCCCACAGTGGGTCGAAGACGAAGTCCTGAAGAGTGTACCTGCCTCGTTCAAGAAACAAGCTGGCCTGGTATTACAACGGATGAAACAGAATCCTAACATGACTTGGAATGATAAAGGCGAACTCCTGGTACAGAATCAGGTGGTCCCCGGGACCCACATGACGGATTTAGTGAATTTAGAAGCCTTGGAGAAAAAACCAGCCCAGTACCCGATTCGACGAATACAGACCAAGGTCTTTTCCGTTCCTAAAGGCAATATGATTGTCAATCAGGAAAACCTGTTCCTGGGGGATTTGCCCAAGCGTTTAACCCTAGCCTGTGTGGAGAACGTCAGTTATAATGGGACACTCTCGAGGATTCCGTTCAACCTAAAAGCGTTCAACATCAATTTCGTGGCCCTGCATGTGGATGGCCAACAGGTACCGGCACGCCCCTTACAACCTAACTTTGGAACGGAAAATTACATCCGGAGCTATCTGAACCTCTTCACAGCAACTGGCCAAATCAACCAAGACGAGGGAAATATGATCAGTCGAGACGATTTCGGCAGAGGGTACACATTGTTCTGTTTCGATCTGACTCCCACCTTGGACAACGATCATCAACTGAGTCTCATCAAGAAAGGCAACTTACGCTTGGAACTGCACTTCGGGACACCTTTACCGAAAACCATCAATGTGATCTGCTACGCTGAGTTTGACAACATCATTCAAATCGATAAAAGCCGTAACGTGCTGTGTGACTTCGCCACCTAACATGGATACAGACCAGATAACCACGGTGCTGGAGACTGACCCAGGAACACGTAGGGTGTTTCAAGGGGTGTTCGCCCGAGATGTGTTCCCATTAGACCGTGTGTATCCGGCTGCTTACGTCCTGAATACAGACCCGATGGATCGGCCCGGTGAACACTGGGTGGCCGTGTACTTGACAGAAGAGCAGGGTGAATACTTTGACCCGTACGGCCTACCACCCCTCCATCCCGATTTAACAGACTTCATGGATCAAGGCACAGGGACGTGGTGTTGGAATACTAAAACGTTGCAAAGCCTGGACAGTATGGTGTGCGGACAATATTGCTTGTTTTACCTGTACCATCGATGCCGGGGAAGACCCTTATCTACCATCGTCCACATGTTTGACGAGTACCCCCAGGCCGAGAACCGAGATGTACTCGTCTATGACTGGGCCGCCCATCATTTCAATGTACAAGTCCCGTTCTGGGCTTGAATTCTTTCAATGTACATACGCCCTCTGTTCTGGGCTTGAATTCTAGCAAGCCCCTTGTTCTGGGCTTCAGTTTTCACGTGGTTGTTCTCACGTTGTTGTTGTTCACTGAATAAAAAATGAGATCTCACCAAAAAAAAAACCCCTGTCTTGTGTGTTTTATTCATAATGCATCTGGAGATTCAGTCAAACTGAAATCAGTGGTGTAGGATGGGGCCAAAATATAACTCATCAAGGTTAGAATGCAAGCGCACTATAGTAAAAATAGAGAGCCAATGAATGTATTCTCCGAACCTTGCCGAAAGGGAGACCGTTTGACAGGTGACCTTTTGACCCGCGCGTGCGCACTGCCGGGGATGACGCGCGCACTGCCGGGGATGACGCGCACTTCCGGAGAACCCCCGCGCGCGCGCGCGCTGCGTGCTGGGTGGGGCCAGGCCGGTGAAAAGGTCCCGGCGGTTGAACATCCCGACGTCTAAGGACGTCTCTTTCAGTGCTCGGGATGTGACCCATCAATACCCAGCAACCCAACAGAGGTGTTAAGACCATGATATAACCTGCTCGGCGCATAGTTAGTACGAATGATTCGGTGGTGGTGGTGGTGGTGTTCAATAAAAAACTGCATGAAAACCCAAGTGAAGTTCGAATATTTATTAAGGTGAACATTTTAAGAATGTATGTACAAGTATATAAGAACGTTGCAAACAAGAATTAAGGTGAACGTATGTATAGAGAGAGAGAGAGAAATCACAGTGGAGTATATAACAGTTCAACCGAGTCCTCGCACTGACGTATATCGAGTACTTATTCAAAAGAATGACAAACAAGTTCATGGTGTAATGTATATATATATAGAGAGTTATTTAGGGTCCAAATATGTATGTCCATTAGAAAAGTCCGGGTATAAGATATGTTCACAAGTCCAGGTAAGTGGTACTGATGCCATCGGCCAACACTCTCCGTTTCGGGTAGAAAAATGTGAAGGCATCTCGTTTCTGGATGTAGGTTCGCATCTGGTGGTCGACGACCCGGAATCCTCGGTTAGTGCCACTCGCACTGGTCTGGCTTTGGAGCACGTCCAGGTATAAGGCTTTGTCGATGTTGGGGTCACGCCGATTCACTCCTTTGCAACTGAACTTATTGTTTCCATCTCCACCGTAACAGAAGTAGGTCTTGGACGACAGGGCGATCATGGCATCTCCGCTCCACTCCAGCTTAAACAGGCCCGGCGTCCGCTTGTCGTACTGGTAATGGTCACGTCGAGGTAGCCACTGGTCCCGTTCCACCTCATATTGTGCGCGTAACTCAGGTTTCACCAGGGACTCCCAATCCGCATTAGAGACGGCCATGTAGGCAGAGTCCGTGTCCATTTCCATGAGTTGCCAATCGGATGGATTGAAATACACACCCATGAAATCGTAGAGGAACTGGAGCATCCTCAGTTTGGCCACCTGGTATACCATACATCCAATTTGGAGGGGCAGGTTGTAATGAATGACCTTTTTGGCTAAAGAAATTTCATAGGTATCATCATCGATGACGTCGACGGACCGAAACAGAGGCGAGTTGATCTTTTTGCGGGCTTGTTTGGTTGTACAGATATTGACGTTGACGTGCTTGTCTTGGTTCGTGACCGTTTTTCCGTAGTAACCATTGCCTGTCAATTTCCAAGATTCACCGATAATGGCCTGACTAGGATCTTGGTCGCCTTGACGACGGGCAGACGTGACGATGTCGGCATTCCGCGCGAAACAGGCATTGGGCACGTACTGAAGGACTTGGTACACGTGCGTCACTTCGAGACCATGGCTCATGTACCACTGTAGCAGAGGGGTACCCAGCAAGATTTTCTCTGCCCACATACTCCCAATCAACATTCGACGAGGTTGTTTCAATACGTCATGTTCCTCAGCATAGGCGCCCATGGTCTCTCCAATGTCAGCCCGACCCACCAGCGTGTTCTTGAAGATAGGCGGGCACTGGGCGAAGAGAGGCTTGAGATGGTCGGGAACATGGAGGTCGCATTCCACAAATCCATACAGGGTCCCGGAACGAACGGCGTCGAAAAGCTGTGGCAGGGTCAAGAGTGGTCGGCGACTCAACGGGTACTCGCGCGCTTTAAGGAAGTCGCGTAAGTGTGGGAGGGTCTGGCACATGGTGTGAAATTCACACTCCCACAGTTCGATCAGATCGTACCCCAACTCTCTGACGTAATCTCCATTCTCCACCACTTCTGCTCGTAATTCTTCTGCTGATTTCCCACGTCGTTCGTTGAAGCGTCCAGCGCTGAAGGACATTGGTGGCCGTGCCAGTAACACCCATAAAATTGAAATACGGTCGGTGTTCCTTGTACAAGGGCAAACCCATCGACGGGGAGTCGACGATCTCCTATGCGCTTCTCTGTGGCGTTGGTCTGATGGCGTATATAAATTCCCCGTCGATCGGCTTCCCAATCCAACCACTGGTCGGCGAGATGTTTGTACGGCGTACGTTGAGGTGTGAAATGTTGACCGTCTGCCCACCAACGCGTATAATGCCCGCTGGGCATGGGTTGGGCGAGAGACCACAGGTACAGGGCATTGGCGTCAAATCCAATGATTTTGGCACAGGGTTTCCCACCGGGAAGAGTCGTGACATCCTTCTCATGGTAGCGGTGAAAAATAGGGCTAGGTCCGCCGACGATGTTCTGTTTTAAACAATCATACATGTCCTCATCTTTTTGTTGTATCAGCGAGAAGTAGGTAGGACACTCTTGGAAGAGATGGCGAAGCGCGAGACCCGGTAAACTCAAACACTCCTTGAAGATGTCGACGTGCATTTGATGCCGAAAGAGTTGAACCATTTTCTCGGCCGCTTCGAGGAAAGGGACCACATCTAAGTTGTTATACCACACCAGGAAATCTCGCAAGGTCTGCAGGTGTTGGTCATTCCATACCTGCTGTAGTTCCCGGTACGTGTCTTCCGAACATTCCACTTGCTTGAGATCGTCATAGAACGCGTCCCGGGGTGGCAACTGTGTTTCCTCCAAGCGGTCGAGCGTCGATATGTAGGTGTAAGGGAACTTCCCTTTGGTTTGTGCACAGTCATAGGCCTTCACCCACTGATCGTAGCTATAATTAGGTGCTAAGTAGTTCCGTACATCCAGGAAATGGAGTGATGTGGTGGTGAGGGCCATGTGGTTGTTGATCTTTTTGATGACGGACTTGATGGTATCGGACTGGGCCAAGTAAGGGTAGAGAAATTCCTTCACCATGTTGAGATCGTATCGCCCCGAGTTGAATCCGAGCACAGGTAACTGGCCTAAGTATTGCAGGAAGCGGATTTTCAATTTCTCTGCACACGGTTTAGGTAAAGGCACATCCTGCAGTTGCAGCCCACTGTGTTCCATTTCCTGTCTGTCAAATATTTTCCCACTGTGCTCCATTTCCTCTCTGTCAAATATTTGCCCACTATGCTCCATTTCTTCTCTGTCAAATATTTGCCCACTATGCTCCATTTCTTCTCTGTCAAATATTTGCCCACTATGCTCCATCACTCGTCACTGAACGCTACACCCAGTGTAGGAATCCGGTCGTCGAGTTGGTCCAGTACGTCCTGGAACTGGGACACCAATAGTTCTGTACTGGCCGCACTGACTTCCTCTAAGTACTCCATCATCCGGGTAATCAAGTCATGGGCGTCGCCGGTGGACACGAAACAGACGGGTGCAGCGTCATGGCCAGGTACGTTGCTGGAAATACTCACACTCAGGGGAATATGGCGCTGTGTCCACTGTGTTTTTGCCGAGGCCGCATCCATCGGTTCCAACATCGCCTCGAAATCGTAACATGCCCGGTAAGGAAAATAACGATGCTCTTCTGGTATGATGAGACCTTCATCGGCCAGTTCCTCGAAGATGGTGGGCGTGTTATGGTACACACCGCCAGGAAATTTCCGTTTGACAGTGTGGTCACAAATCTTCTCGTGTCGATGTAAGTCCTGAGACCGTTTAAACACCCGATGGCATTGGGCACAACTGTAGGATTGCGCGTACAGACTCATATCATAGATCAGGGAAAAATGATTCACCCCGCCGTCGTCGAAGATGTTGACTTTCATGGTGGAAACATACCGTTGTGAAGAGCGATGCACCAATTCAGCCACAAATGTGTCATGACCCTCCTCCTCATCCTCCTTCTCTTCCCGTAGTAAACGGTACACAAAGATATTGACGTTGAACAGGGACTCCACGACATCCAAATTCTTGAATGGGACTCCCCGGAACTGCCGCGGATCTAGGCCTTGTTCCTCTAAATAATGTCTCCAATAGATATTGGCCCTACTATCACAATTCCGGGGATGACATTCGTCCAAATGAATGGCCAAACACCGGAACAGACATTTCTGGTCTTTGTAGGACCCGTTTGACCCTCGGGTTAATGCATACAGTCCTTTTCGATTGAGCAGCCAAGGGGGTAGTAGTACAGGGGCACCGATCGGATGATCTCTCATTTTGGTCACAAAAAATGTCACGTTGGTGACCATTTCCACAGTCCACTTGGTATTGGGGCGTTGCAACCGGGCCCATTCCAATGGGTCCAACGTAGTCAGTTGGTCGATGAGGGGCTCCAGTGACGCATGATTGATGATGGTGAATGGTTTGTCAAACACATAGGTATTATTGCTCGGGTAAAAATACCGTACCTGGTCCGTCTCTTTGTGCCGTAGAATATAGCCGAATGTCATATTCACTTTGAATGCTGTCACTTGGTCTCTGAAAATGTTCTCGGCATAGTTAGGAAGATACGTGAGGTCCTGTAGCCGGAAATTATACAAATCTTGAATAGGGCGATGACGGTGGAAACATCGTCGGATGGTGCTCCAATGGCGCCGATATATATCACTCACCGGGTGGTATTCGGGCAAGGCGTCAGCGGGAGGCACAGCTGGATCCTCAGGAAAGTCGTGTTCGCCTCTCACATTCTCACGCGCCAAGGGAGATCTCGATCGGTCACGTCGCCTCATCCTGATCGTATATACTCCTGTAAAATAGAGCCGATTTTGACAATGAATCGGTCACGATTTTCTTTGGAGGGGCAAGGTCAATAGGACTTGCGCTTTTTATACTACTAAAATGTGAAGTAGATTACATCTTACATAGGCCTATGCATATCACCTTGAAGTATTCTGGGGCATGGTGAGTACTTCCCAATTTCCCCTTTGTCTACTACTCGCCGATTTTTTGATTTTTTTTATTATTATTATTTATTTATTTTCCCCGAGAGCTTTAAAATAAGACCTCACTCTACCCAATCGGGCCACTAGTGCTCCACCTAGACTCCAACATGTCCACCCCGTATGGATTTATACATACATCGGGCTAATATCCCAGTATATGAGTGTCTATGGGTGTATATGCATCTATTTACAAGCCTAGCCGGTACTTAAAAAAACATTTTATAGCTTTTCCCATCGTATTCTACAATCTCACAGCCCATAGTAAAATCCATAAAAAAAACTCCACCACCCAAAACACGCAAAAAAGATAGAAATGTGCGAATCAGGGAGATTACCTTTGCCGACAAGAGAAATTGGCCTAGTCTGAGTTGTCTCCCTTGCATCAGAGCGTACAGATGGGGCTGTGGTTTGGCTGGCGCGATTATCCGGGGAAGCCGGGGAAATTGACCTTGGGTAGCCATTTTTCTTAGCGTTTGTTACATAAAACAGACCTGTACGGAATATTTCCACTCTTTTAAACCATTCATACCCAACAAAATTATATCAAACTAATTCATTCATTCATATGTAAGTGATTCATATACCGCGAAAGACCACATGAAGGTCCCCACCGATGACGTTCGATGAACGTTCGTAATTTTTCTTTTGCTGGTGCAAACTGGACGATAAATGCTCGACACTGGGGTGGCACTGTATCATAGACTGGTCGCAATATATGTATATTGGTGTCCATGGGTTGAACTATTTGGTGTAAAATGTCTGTGGAGCGGACACAAAACTAGACATTTTTTTTCAGGCATATTTTCTCATCGCATGGGCGGAAACAACTGCCGAAACAAATATTACCTCAAAGGCAGCAAACCAGTTAGCAATGTAAGCCTGAACAATTATATTTTCAATGAATACAAGGTTGTGTTGAGAAATATATCTCAAAATATGATTAATTAATGATTTTCCATCATGACAAACGAACACCCGACCGGCTTCCAACAAATATGGCGGCGGGTATTCGAAGCTCGAAGTCAGAAAATTGCCAAACTTCAAAAATTCAGATCTCATCAACCAGAACGTCTTATGTGCTCACAGTTATTGACTATATCGTAAAATATGTATACTTGCTAACCTTAGTTGGGTTCGTGATGAAATAATTTAGAAATAAGTAATTCGAGCACTTTTTGTGACATAGCAAAACGAAGAAAGGGGGGGGGATTTCCTAGCATAGATATTATTAAAAAATAATTTATATTACATACGTGTACGGTGTTGATTGGTGTTACTGAGTGATACTGGTCAGCTGCATGTCATCAATGAGGCGAACACGGTACTTTTGAAGCTTCACTTCCTGGGATGACTGTAGGCTCAGACTGATGAAAAACGGTGTAATAGGCTGGTGGCTGGCTGGTGAATTTACACTGGTAAAATGAAAAAAATTAAAAGGTTCTCCACAGCTCATACAAGCAGGCAAGCAGGCTGGCAGGCTGGTCAGGTCAATCAGGCTAGAGGTGAAGCAGGCAGGCAGGCTGGTCAGGTCAGGTCAGTCAGAGTGCTCCGCAGGGTAGTGCAATGAATACACCCCTAAAAATCGCCTGCTTTTATACGTTTTTCTACAATCCGCCATCTTAAACCCACCATCCACCACCCCACCACAGCCGCCATCTTAAACCCACCATCCACCACCCCACCACAGCCGCCATCTTAAACCCACCATCCACCACCCCACCACAGCCGCCATCTTAAACCCACCATCCACCACCCCACCACAGCCGCCATCTTAAACCCACCATCCACCACCCCACCACAGCCGCCATCTTAAACCCACCATCCACCACCCCACCACAGCCGCCACAGCACCTATAGATTATGTTTATTACTAGGACGTCAGCGAAATACTAGTACCCATCCTCCGCATGGCAGAACTGTACAACCCAGAACAAGTCTAGACATGCCTTGATCACGTGATCGTCATGGGAAACCCCCACTGGGGAATCCCCGACCCGCCCCACTTCCGCCCCAAAATATGCTGCGCACGCATCAAAATACGCGCTGTAATCAGTAGACACTACTACTTGTACTCTTATTTATTAGAGGAGGTTTTGCGATTTAATATGGTAGCAAACGATAGAGAGACATTCGTAGTTTAGCTCGTAATCCAGGATGAGTGAGTGAGGGTCATGTTTTCGGTTTTGCAGTAGAAAATACTCTGTCGTTTCTTCTTAGTGATGTGGTGATGTGTTCTTGATTAGCATTGAGAGGTTTGACTAACTGGAATCTACAATCCCGTCTCCCCCATCTAGAATCCTATGTAGACATCGACCACGGTTTTCTTCTCTCCATTCCTTTTCCCATCTCCTATGTATTTTGCTTGTAATGATAGTATTCAGTTCCTCACTTCCTACTCCTGTCCTCACGTCAGGTGTATTTTGGCTGTTCTATCGGCATCCTCATTTCTCTGATATTTACGTGCACATGCACCCATGCTAGGCTAAAGTTACTGTCGATATTTTCAAGGTTATTGTCTTAGCAATAGTGTCTTAAAATCCGTATTTTATATACGGATTTGATATTTTTGGAACATCATGATGTCTTGCCGGCATCATTGAAAACTGTTGACAGCTTCTCCCTTTCAGGAAACTAGCATATGTTTTGTATACAGGATTGTCTTTTTGAATTTGGTGAATACTGTTATATGGAATATGAAATAGATCTTTGTATTATGGACGCGGATATTCTTTAATGGACGACGGCTGAATTATGAATGACAGACCAGACGCATGTACTCTTTCATATGCTCTGGGTTGTGTTCACGTGGGGTGTGACTAATTGTCAGTGTGGTCTATTGACCTTGTTAGTGACACATATACGCGAGATTGGAATGTCGTGTTCTTGGAATAATCTGTATATTGTGTAGGCAAGTAGCGTGGGGTCTTTTCTCCATTTCGCTTTCATATATTCGTATTCACCTTTAGAACCGAAAATGTTGACATTACAAGAATCTAGTCCGTCATTCAATATTCATCCATCGCCCATTAAAGAATTTCCGCGCACATAATCCAAAGTACGCCATATAACAGCATTAGGACCAAATTTAAAAAAAATCGTAGTATACATAAACATAGGCTAGTTTCCTGCAAGAGAGAAGCGGTCATCAGGTTTTCAATGATGCCGACAAGACATCAAGATGTTTAAAAAATCTCAAAACCGTATCGCTTATCAGTGTTCTTAATCTATGTAACTTTTGTTGTAAAATTATTATCTAGAGAATGATGTATCTTGATTGTGCTTGGTCATATGAACACCGTGAGGATTTGGGGGTAAATGAGTTCATACGGCCCGTAGCTCCGAGTTAAGTGGAATTACAAGCGTCTGGTTCGTCATTCATAATTCAGCCGTCGTCCATTAAGAATATCCGCGTCTATAATCCAAAGACCTATTCCATATTCCATATAACAGTATTAGCATCAAATTCAAAAAGACAACCATAGTATACATAAAAAGGCTAGTTTCCTGCAAGAGAGAAGCGGTCAACAGTTTTCAATGATGCCGGCAAGACATCATGATGTTCCAGAAATATCAAATCCGTATCGCTGATCAGTATTCTTAATCCATAATAATCGTTGTAAAGTCGTCACAAGTTACGAAACGTAACGCTATAAATCTTGCACGCTACACCCGTATTTTGCTGCGATATGTAATTAGAGAAACTTTGAGTGGGGTGCTTGGCGGTATAGCCCTGTTTTATAAGTTAATGCAATAATTGTGGCGTTGATTAAGATTGCCACATTTAACACAGGATGTAACAAATGTTACTCGGCGAGATATGTATGAACCATATGCAGATTCAACTGGAATATTCCCGCCCAGAAAGGAATAGTTTACGACGTTAAAATTGTAATCATCTCTTTTGTCGTAAAGTCGACGAGAGAGAAGACCCGCTTCATTTTTTATAGAGACATAGGTCTAAATATGACGGGTTTTGAAATGATCGGTTTTAGAAAGCTCATGCATATAAGCGTATTCATAAGAGAACAGATATAGGTCAGCTAAAAGGGGTGCACAATTAGTAGCCATTCGAAAAACTCTATACTGTTGATAAATTGTGTTGCCAGATATCACATAGATATTATTGATGAGAATTTGTTTCGTTGGTTCCTGTTTATAGACTACACTGTAAAAAGAGGAAACCTGTTTAACGTTTCATTTTGAGATGGTAACATGTTAGATGCTTCATAATGCTACATGTTTCACCCCATTTTTCCACAAAAACATGTCTCATAGACGTAACGATGCAACAATTTGAGGGTTGTGACAAGTTTCACTCGCGTTGCCGTCTCACTATAACGGTCCGAAAAGCTGTTTGAAACATCAACGCTGAAACACGTGCAACCGAGTTGCAAGACGACATGTGTCAAGAAAAGCGGAGTACAAAAGGGATAGTGCTGTCTGATGCATGGAATTAGATACCAGGTCGTCTTCACACAGTTCTAACCGTATCTCCGAAATGCATTACGACAGAGAGCTTTAGCAATTTGCAAACAAAGATATGATTACCACTGGCTTCCAGATATTTATTTCTGGTCTTTAGCGACCCGGAAGATATATGTCGGTATTGTGGATTAATCGACTGAGCATTTTAATTGAATTATTTGCATAACAATTTAACTCAACCAGGCCTAGGGTATTTGAGGCCTGCTCAGGCGGCATTTCGCTCTACCCCTCTCCTTCCAAATATGTGTTTGCTCATTGAGATAGAGGGCTGGAACTTCTCACAACATAAGCTTAACTAAAACGTGTGAAAAAAGAGAAAATAACTAAATTTGCAAGATGGCCGCTTTGGAGACTTCACAGTTACGTCATATTCCAAATATGCATTTTTGGCCTACTTTTTGTAAGATTTTCCCAGCCCAAATTTTGACTCTTCACTGGAACCCTACATGGCCGACATTTTGAATTTAAGAGTATTCGTTCAAAACATATGGTCATATTACGACACACCAACACAATACATAGCAATGTTGCCAGAATAAAAGTGACACTTATGGGGTACTAATGCGAGCAGCACTGAAAGAAACAACAACTGTGTTCTCCGTGTGATCAAAGCTACATCCAATATTTTGAATTGTAGCGCATCAGGAGATTTTTTTGGACACAGTCAATACGATTGCTTACATCATTACAGCGTTGGACGGGATTCAGCCTCAGTGGCATATATAAATCAGAAGGAGACAGAATGGACATTATTTTTCATACGTATGGGAATATTGAATAGTATTTAGTGTCAACAATGTTTCTACTTCATCCCACAATGTGATCACTGTTGCAAAGCTCGAGACGAATCCAACCTCCAGCCCTGATTTTAATAATCATCTGCGATCCGTATTCCATATCCCAAAATGGAATGAAATTTCAGCGGCCCCGAAACAGAAATAATTAATCGCGAGTAGCATGTCAGGAAAAACAACAAAGGCAGTATCATTCAGCAATTCCATATTTGTAGGCCTTAGTAATATAGTACTCATGTTCAGAAATGTTTCCAGTGTGCCGGATCAGATCTGAGATACAATATGGGATAATACTTTATCACAGATCAGACAATGTCGTGTCAACGGACCAATATGGCAATTTGAGTAAATTATCTTTACTTTTGAGTGTGAATCAGTGATATAAATGAATCAAACCTTGAGCACATTATTGTTATATGATCAATTTTCACTCTATGGTAACGGGGTTCACATCATGGATTCAGATGTACCAATCCTTCATCTGTATTATTAGGTTTGAGTTAACTGTCCTGAGGAGCAGTCTGTTTTATGTGTTTCTGTATGGTTATTGCTTGTTCATACATGTTCCTGAGTTTGACTTCCAACGAATATAACAGAATAAAACTTGAAGTATGTTGATTTTTGATGAATGTTTTCATTTCAGTACCGGTATCTTGCACATGCCAGTCTGACAGTCTGCTGAAACACGTAATGGGATGTAGACTGTTTTGAAACACTTCCAAGTTTGAGACATGTAGGCCTACAGATTCGTTTCACTTGTGACATTTCTCAAAAGTTGGGACAAAGTCATGTTTGGGCTTAGACGTTTCATTTTGAAACATGTAGTCGGCTTTAACATGTTTCAGCTTGAGACATGTATACACAACATGTTTCAAAATGTAGAACGTTACATGTTTCAAAAGAACACGTGCTTATTGAAGATATGTCTCAAATTGAGACATCATTAACTCATGTGAAAAAGACACGTGTTGCAATTTGAAACATGAAGCCGTTTTAATATGAAACATATACGTACTCACATTTCCCAAAAGTTGGGACAAAATCATGTTTCATTTTGAGATGATAAACCTGTCACCAATTATTACAGTATACATAATGGAGTTCCTTTCAACGCCCCGGTGACTAGTTTTAAGGTCAATATTGGACGCTGTCTGTCCTTTTAACTGTGCCTGGCATGTTGATTGGTAGGCGAATGATCTACCGTTCATCTGGTGAGAGTTTTAAGTAAATTGATTAGACTATGTTTATTGGTCACCCAATTTGTACCGGCCACGCACTTCATGAGGTTCGGGTCTTTGGTACACCGAATATTTCATTCGTCACTGTGGTTTTCGGTCAACGGTCATACCTCGGTATTTAACACTATTCTGAAACTCGATTTTCTGGCCTCTTATTGGTAGCTTGACGTCGATGTGTTGTTTATTTGATAATATAACTCCTGTGATTTTCAAAGCTGACAATTTTGACCCCCATTTATCGACAGAGCCTCTAATCGAAGCTAGTGACTCGTTCGATTCTTGGTTTGTGCTTTAGAATAGGTTAACCGGAAGACTATACTGTGAAGTCTTGTGGCTCTGTTAGTATGTCGGCACCTCTTCCCACTTCCCTTATATGTGTTGTAATTTGTATTGTACTAGTAAGTATTTTAATGGAGTCAGCGATTTTTGATAATGCAGCATCGTCATTAAATAGGGATTGTTCAATTTATGGTGCAATTGTCTTACATTTTTTCGGCTAGGCCATTTATAATATTAAATAAGGTTGAATTGATCAAGCTGTCCTGTGGGTACTGATATCTAGGTGATGGTCCATGGATATGGTGTTTCCAATGCGTTTCGGTCATGTAGTATATTTTTATCCAGTTTTGTATCCTACCTTCAAATCCCAGGTTTTGTACTTTTGTAATTATCCCCTTTCCTGCTATAGAAGGTCAAATGTTTTTTTCTATATCCGAGAAGATGCCTAATGTGTATTGATGTTTGTCATTTCCCTTTTTCATTGAGTGTTGGAGTCTGGCTATATCGTGCATAGTGCCCCTTTTTCTCTTGAAAACTGCTTTGTTTTATTCAATAAGTTTTGTCCTCCAAGTGGCATTTCTACTACGGTCTCCATTATTTTACATAACTTTGATGTGAGAGTGATATTGACCTGTATGATATACTGTCTACTGGGTCTTCACCTGGTTTCGGTTTTGGTATAACAATAGATGATTTCCATTTAATTGGGAGTTGTTTGGTCATCCAGCTGACATTAATTAGTTGCAACATTATTTCCTGGGTTTTGTTTGACAGGTGCTTGAGGTTGTATTGGGTAATATACGCAACAGGTGGGAAAAACTGAGGACGTCTGGCGACTAAAACACAACCGTATGACTCTACAGAGAGGCATCCCTCGGCACCGAATATTCACACCCAAGAATACGGTGGATTAGTATAGCTAATACTAAGGATCTGCATTCGTTATCCCAGAACTTGGCTTTTAGCAAGGCTTCAAACTACCAGCGACTCCCTTAGTGACTTGATATCAATATAATAGTCTGAATCTGAGAGTAGACATAATCTCATACACAAAATATAAAGTACAATATATGTATACGAGACAAGGGTATTGACGTAAGTCTAGCATTCTTACCCGGTGCATATAAATGTCAGAGGAAACGAAGCCGCCGGTATGACAGTCAAAGACAGCCTCATCAAAACTGCAATGGTGTGAATACAGCATTAGGAACAAAGGAACTGAATACTATCATAAAGAGCAAAATAGATGGTAGATGGGAAAAGGAGTGGAAAACGAAGAAAACCGTGGCCAATGCTTACACGGGTTTCTAGATGTGGGAAAGAAACGGGCTTGTGGATTCCATTTAGTCAGCAAACGTGACGTCCGCATCGTCAGAAGACTAAGATTAGGCAAAACAGGACTAAAACCACACCTCTTAATGTTAATCAAGAACACATTACCTCTATGCAACAGCGAAGAAGAAACGATAGAGCATTTTCTACTCAAAGGCTCAAGACATGCCCCCCAACGGCACTCCCTGGATAACGAGCTTACAAAAAACGAATGTCCCGCTATCGTTAGCTATCATATTAAATCCGAAACCTTCCCCAATATATAGGGTATACGCCACCTTAATATCTTTTATCAAATCGACTGGCTATTATTCTACGATTTAATATAAACTGAAGATATTACATAATCCACGCACTTAAATTCGTGTTATTTGCCCATGTTCCCCATACGCGAATGATAATCCTGGATTTTATTCGCAGGGGCAGTAAACTGGAGGTCATACAATTTCTTATAAAAACACCATCAGCTCAACTTAAAGAAGTGTAACGGTTAACCGTTTGTGTAGAGAACAGTTTGAATATGGAGGGTGACACAAATGGAATGCGGGGAACGACCTTGACATGTATCGTCAGCGAGGAACAAGGCAGTGTATGGAAATGGATTCCACCGTATTTCTCGCTTACCAGAGCAAGATAGGAGGTGCCATTTACGTGAAATATTCTCTACGGGTTCTAGATTGGGATGCCATTCTAGTTTATGGACTATGAACTGTAATTTCGCTGTGAGAGACGATCTTTCATTGCGGGCGAAACGTCTCCGTTCGTGAGGAAACTTCCTGTGGGGACTTTTCGGGTGCGGAGAGTGCACACACTATATAAACCGGTGCAGACATTCCGAGCGACGTCAGACCAAAAACACAGCTCTGGAGAAAGCACGCCAGGTACAGCCTGAATTGTTGATGTTGGCGCACTTTGCGACCGGGTCGCAAATGTAATTGTTTTGGCCGGGGAGTCTAAATGATTGTAAATCCTGTAGCTAGTACAACCTGTGAAAACACGCCAATCCAATGCGAATTTGCCGGCTTGCATTTTCAGTGTGGAAACGTGTTTGTGTGTTGTACTATAGTATAGGGAACACGACCGAGTGGGAAGACCGACTGGCGTGTTTATTGTAGTCTGGGGGTATTCTATAATACTGTAACATGACATGTATTACCGCGTAGCACATTCCGGTAATTTGCATGATCAGACATCAGTATAGAATAAGGATATAGGTCAATACCAGTAGATTGTATGATATCGACACTGTTTTACTGAACAACCCGGGCACTGGGACGTGGGCAGTATTATTTATGTGTCGGTGTCATCGGTCGTGAAGCGGTATATGACGATAAATAGGGATTCCCTCCACCCTCAGATTTTATGCAACTGTACCATAAATACGGGGATAATAGAGCCAACCTCTCCCACCGTTATTCGGCGACATATTGGGCAGCCCGTTAGTTCTGCGACCGGGTCGCGGACGGTTGTATAGACGCTGTACGGGGCTGAAAAAGACCACAGATATTACAGCCAGTACAGCAAAGACAAGACACAGATTACAGACAGTAAAGAAAAGAAAAGGCAAAAGACAAGACACAGGTTACAGACAGTACAGAAAAGACAAGGCACCGCATAGACAGACTTCTTCTCCCGAGAAACGTCGATAAACCGTGAAATCTGACAGACCTGCGACCGGGTCGCAGAAGGTCGCAGAGGCTTGCGACCGGGTCGCAGAGGGTCGCCATCGACAGTTTACAGACAGTAATGATGCTACATCGGTCCCAGATGAAATAATAACACATTATATACCCAAGTAGTTGTCCTGACGGCCACGGAGGGTGAGCTGTACGTGGTTCTTACCTAAGGGGTCGTCGTGAAGTTGTGTAGCCACGGGTCGTGTCTATAGACGGGTCGCAGCAGCCGTGAGGGTTGAGACGCCGTGCTATACCTACCTGTGCGGGAAGCAAACTGGTGAGCTGACAAGTTAGGGTCAGGCTCCGACGACTGGGGGTGAAGAAGACGACGGGCTGCCACATCCGTGGAGAGGCTCCAACGACTGGGGGTATATATTGAGAGAGCGTTACAGCCGTGACGTTCCGACGACTGGGGGTGAAGAAGACGGCGGGCTGCCACATCCGTGGAGAGGCTCCAACGACTGGGTGTCGTATATTGGGGGAGAGTGTTACAGCCGTAACGTTCCAACGACGGAAGAAGGGAAGGGCCAGCAGCCAGGCCGCCCTTATCGCGTACCCATGCAAATTTAAAGCACAACTGTAACTGTAAAATTATATGCACACACTCTTATATTATTTGTATATACCATCAAGCTTATATGCACACACTCTTATATCATTGGTATATAACATTAAGCTTATATGCACACACTTTCTTATATTACTTGCATATAACATCAAGTCTATTTGCATACACTCTCCTAGTGTCTGTACATATATGTAAATATCATTCCACTGCATAACGTTACATCTCCTTAGACATTCTGTCTAAGCCACGCGGTATAACGTTACATCTCCTTAGACATTCTGTCTAAGCCACGCGGTTCTACGCTATTATCTGTAATCGCGTATACTATTTGTGCAGAATATACCATAATAGACCTTTACATTAGTGTCAGTCATCCTTGTAGGGTTGTGATCATCTCTTCGATCCCCGGATCTCTACTAGTGAAGGGGCTAACTACGGTGACGGCCAGAATGCCAGTGGGCAATCCCGGTTATTGATTCGCTTTCTCGTAATCACCACGACTGGTACACGTTACACGTAGAAAACTGGTGGCAGCGGTGGGGTCTGGCCTGATCTACAACAGAAGAGAACAACCGACTACTTGAGATGACCGACAACGACGTGCCGACAACGCCATTAACCATGAGTTCCCAAGCGACATCACTGAGACGTCCGGGCATGGAGAGTCTACGGGCTATCCTGCAGAGGAGAGAGCGATCGAGGATGGGGCCACCTGTTTCAGCGACTTTGGCGACGGCAGAAGACGTGAGTCCGGTAGAAGCACCGTCCGAGCTGTCAACGGCCACCATCGTCGAGATCGAGACTCCGTCGACCATCTGAGTGCTACTAGAGGGCCTCAAGAGCTTACAGGCACAGATGCCGACGATACAGGCGGCCATCAATAGGACGACGATGGGAGCCCCAGCGTACACCTCCACGCCCAGGGTGGAAGAAGAGGGGACTGCCGGAACCCCCATAGACCCGCCTGTACGGGAACAGACGATTTGCGACCGGGTCGCAAAGGGTTTCGCCCGGGTCGCAGAAGGGCGGCATTCAGCGGCTGATACCAGTGGGGAAATCACAGCCACGACTATCCCCGTTTCCCGTAAGACGTTGGTTAAGGTTTCGATCTACGACGGAAGTACGCCCTGGAGAGACCACCTGGTACATTTTGAACATTGCGCAGCCTTGAACCGGTGGACGCCGGAAGAAAAGGGACAGCCCTTGGCCGTATCCCTGCGGGGGCCAGCACAACAGGTTCTCTCCAGTCTGAAGATGAGACCAGGGGAAGCAAATTTCATCTGCCTACGTGATGCCTTGGAGAGACGCTTCGCTCCGCCTAACCAAACAGAGCTGTATAAGTCCAAGCTGAAGTCAAGGCGACGACAGACGGGAGAAGGTCTACCCGAACTGGGCCAAGCTCTGGCGAGACTCAGCCAGATGGCCTACCCAGACGCCGGTGATGAAGTCCAGGACATGCTGGCCCGTGACCAATTATTTGAGGCAATTGGAGATGACTTACGGTTTAAAGTCTGGCAGTGCCGCCCGAAGTCCTTAGATGAGGCTGTGCATGACGCAGTGGAAATAGAGGCCTTCCAGGACGCCCAGCGGTGACGCCCTGACCCCGCGGCGAGAGTCGCCGTTGGAGAAGATATATCTCCTGAACCTCCAGATTATAAAGAGAACGTGACAGCCCGTCTTCGAGCAAAGGTTGCTATCCTGAGGGAAGAACTCGAGAGGCGCTTCCCAGGAGAGGGACGCTCAAGTTCAAGGCGGGGGCAGAGGACGAGACGACAACCACGCCGAGGACGCAGACGTCCATTTACGCAGTGTGGTCGATCCTCAGAGACCAAGGACGGAGAGACTGCGGCAGCGAGAGTTGTGACCGTAACTCCCCCTAACGATGACTTTGCAGCGGCCCAAGCTGCAGACCCTGAGCTACTACCGGTGATTGAGTGGGTGAAGGCTGATACCAGACCTCGGTGGGATCTAGTCTGCCAACACAGTGGGGTAACGAAAGCGCTGTGGGGAGCCTATGACGCCTTGGCCATGGAAGGAGACCTCCTAGTGCGACGCTGGTATGACGTGCGAGGCCGGGAGAAGGCCAAGTTATTGATAGTCCCGAGGGCCCTTCACAAGCGGATACTCAAGGAGTGTCATGAGAGCCCGACTGGGGGACACCTCGGTGTGTTCAAGACACTAAAGATGGTGCGACAAGTGTACACTTGGGTCGGCCTGCAGCGTGACGTTCGACAGTGGTGTCAAAGCTGCGACTCGTGCAGCCGGAGAAAGCAGGCCTGGAAGAAGCCCCGGAGTGACAAAAGTAGGAGCCCCCAGAGGACTAAGGAGCGAGATCAGCGAGGAGAGGAAGGGCGTGAGCCTACCTTCTTGTGCCCGCTCTGTTCGAGTGACTTCCAGCGCCAAAAGCGTGTAACGGAGGACGGTAAAAGGAAACCCAGGTGAGATGGCCGCTGGGGGGGCCCAATACCCCGAGACCCCGGCGTTGATGTACCGCCTATACCACCCCGAAACTGGCCGGCTGGACCAGCACAGAGGGACCCGGCTGAGCCGAAGGCGGCAGCGTGCCGCATGTTGTCGGTTGTCCAAGCTATGGGACGGGGACGACGCCACTACGGAGCCCAGCAGCTACCGGCAGCTGTGGGGCGGCCGCAGAGGCCAGAGGAGGACGTGGCCGAGGGTGAGGCAGCCCCCACACACGCGACGACGACCCGCGGTCGGCGAGTGGTCAGGCCTCGCAGGTTGCACGACTACGTACTGACGTCCCAGCCCCTGTCCCGTAAAAGGGGGAAGCCCGACCCCTCCCACTGAGCAAACAGACCAGGTGACCTAATGTCGTGGGGCGGCTCTGCTAGCCGCCCATGTAATTCTGTGAAGAAAAGCTGCCGGACCTAATGTCGTGGTGGCCCGGCCAGACCGCCGGAGGGCGGCCACCTTGTAATTTCGCCGGCCCTGATGGCCAGTAATTGGCGAGGAGTTTTGTTTAGATTGGTTCGAACTGTACAACTGGAACTGTAGAACTACCCTGGACTGTGGAACATGAACGACCATGACGAGGACGTCATGATTTGGAAAGGCGGGGGCAGTGTAACGGTTAACCGTTTGTGTAGAGAACAGTTTGAATATGGAGGGTGACACAAATGGAATGCGGAAAACGACCTTGACATGTATCGTCAGCGAGGAACAAGGCAGTGTATGGAAATGGATTCCACCGTATTTCTCGCTTACCAGAGCAAGATAGGAGGTGCCATTTACGTGAAATATTCTCTACAGGTTCTAGATTGGGATGCCATTCTAGTTTATGGACTATGAACTGTAATTTCGCTGTGAGAGACGATCTTTCATTGCGGGCGAAACGTCTCCGTTCGTGAGGAAACTTCCTGTGGGGACTTTTCGGGTGCGGAGAGTGCACACACTATATAAACCGGTGCAGACATTCCAAGCGACGTCAGACCAAAAACACAGCTCTGGAGAAAACACGCCAGGTACAGCCTGAATTGTTGATGTTGGCGCACTTTGCGACCGGGTCGCAAATGTAATTGTTTTGGCCGGGGAGTCTAAATGATTGTAAACCCTATAGCTAGTACAACCTGTGAAAACACGCCAATCCAATGCGAATTTGCCGGCTTGCATTTTCAGTGTGGAAACGTGTTTGTGTGTTGTACTATAGTATAGGGAACGCGACCGAGTGGGAAGACCGTCTGGCGTGTTTATTGTAGTCTGGGGGTATTCTATAATACTGTATCATGACATGTATTACCGCGTAGCACATTCCGGTAATTTGCATGATCAGACATCAGTATAGAATAAGGATATAGGTCAATACCAGTAGATTGTATGATATCGGCACTGTTTTACTGAACAATCCGGGCACTGGGACGTGGGCAGTATTATTTATGTGTCGGTGTCATCGGTCGTGAAACGGTATATGACGATAAATAGGGATTCCCTCCACCCTCAGATTTTATGCAACTGTACCATAAATACGGGGATAATAGAGCCAACCTCTCCCACCGTTATTCGGCGACATATTGGGCAGCCCGTTAGTTCTGCGACCGGGTCGCGGACGGTTGTATAGACGCTGTACGGGGGTGAAAAAGACCACAGATATTACAGCCAGTACAGCAAAGACAAGACACAGATTACAGACAGTAAAGAAAGGACGAGGCAAAAGACAAGACACAGGTTACAGACAGTACAGAAAAGACAAGGCACAGCCCAGACAGACGTCTTCTCCCGAGAACGTCGATAAACCGTGAAATCTGACAGACCTGCGACCGGGTCGCAGAAGGTCGCAGACGGATTGCGACCGGGTCGCAGAGGCTTGCGACCGGGTCGCAGAGGGTCGCCATCGACAGTTTACAGACAGTAATGATGCTACATCGGTCCCAGATGAAATAATAACACATTATATACCCAAGTAGTTGTCCTGACGGCCACGGAGGGTGAGCTGTACGTGGTTCTTACCTAAGGGGTCGTCGTGAAGTTGTGTAGCCACGGGTCGTGTCTATAGACGGGTCGCAGCAGCCGTGAGGGTTGAGACGCCGTGCTATACCTACCTGTGCGGGAAGCAAACTGGTGAGCTGACAAGTTAGGGTCAGGCTCCGACGACTGGGGGTGAAGAAGACGACGGGCTGCCACATCCGTGGAGAGGCTCCAACGACTGGGGGTATATATTGAGAGAGCGTTACAGCCGTGACGTTCCGACGACTGGGGGTGAAGAAGACGGCGGGCTGCCACATCCGTGGAGAGGCTCCAACGACTGGGTGTCGTATATTGGGGGAGAGTGTTACAGCCGTAACGTTCCAACGACGGAAGAAGGGAAGGGCCAGCAGCCAGGCCGCCCTTATCGCGTACCCATGCAAATTTAAAGCACAACTGTAACTGTAAAATTATATGCACACACTCTTATATTATTTGTATATACCATCAAGCTTATATGCACACACTCTTATATCATTGGTATATAACATCAAGTTTATATGCACACACTTTCTTATATTACTTGCATATAACATCAAGTCTATTTGCATACACTCTCCTAGTGTCTGTACATATATGTAAATATCATTCCACTGCATAACGTTACATCTCCTTAGACATTCTGTCTAAGCCACGCGGTATAACGTTACATCTCCTTAGACATTCTGTCTAAGCCACGCGGTTCTACGCTATTATCTGTAATCGCGTATACTATTTGTGCAGAATATACCATAATAGACCTTTACTTTAGTGTCAGTCATCCTTGTAGGGTTGTGATCATCTCGTCGATCCCCGGATCTCTACTAGTGAAGGGGCTAACTACGGTGACGGCCAGAATGCCAGTGGGCAATCCCGGTTATTGATTCGTTTTCTCGTAAACACCACGACTGGTCCTGCTCGTACACGTTACAGAAGGATAACTCTCGAGTTAATTTGCAGAGGCAGGTTTGATGAAATAGTTACTTTCATATGAAAAAAACACTACCAAACGCGACTTTAAGAATGCTACCTGTCGAATTTATTTGCAGGCGCAGCAAACTCGAGGTTACACCAAACAATAATTACTTTGATGAAACAGTTACTTTCATATGAAAAAAAAACACTACCAAACGCGACTTTAAGAATGCTACCTGTCGAATTTATTTGCAGGCGCAGCAAACTCGAGGTTACACCAAACAATAATTACTTCTGATAAAAACACTATCAGGCGCGACTTAAAAGTCCGATAAATCTCGAGTTTATTTGCAGTGGCAGTAAACTCAAAGTTGCACCAAACAATCAATCGTTATTAGATTTGCTTATTTAATTAATCCATTTGTTTATCTGTTGCTAGTTATAGTATGAATGTATGATCAGATGGGCGCCTGTCTGTGTGATGACGATATTGTTAGGTGTAAAGGTGCCATTTCACTAACACCTCCTCATCCCGCTATTTCTCCCCCGCAATATACTCAAGCGAGTATTGGTGTTTCTGAAGATCTGGAATTAAATTTATTTTTCGTAAAGGGGTAATACTTCGCAGAATGTATTAACCGATCAGTAGGCATGGAGCATTATATTGCGGATTCTATTTTTCCCCGAAAACCTAGAAGTAACTCCATCCGAACTGTATCCCTTAACATAGCGTCGAAATGTTATTCGGAAATAGGAAACAGACAAGAACAAATTATGCATAGAGTAAAATTAATTCCAAGAATGGTACCGAGTTGATTTGTACGTTATAGATTGTTTAATATGTTCACTCAGTTTGTATACTAAAAACGTAAGTCATTTCCTCTCCGTTTTGAACATAATCCATACACAGCAACTTTGCCAGCTCGACATAGGCTGAAATACACAAGCGAAGTTTCCTCGCTATTAAAAAATGATAGACTGACACTTGAGTTATATTTCGAAAGACGATTTTCATCCTCACGTATCACATCCTAAGTAAGCCGAGAATCTAAACTGACCCGGAACTGAGAAAGATTCGAAAGTGGGTTATTAAGTATAGTAAATATTTCCATACTTGCATGCTGGGTATTTCTGCTATCCTAGGAATAACGACAAATGTTATCTAACACGAATTACAGGTTTGATTTCAGAGTTATGATAAGAAATCGTGAGTGGAAATCAAGACAAGGAATTAAATAAGAATTCTACTTGATTTCAGCACTGAGCCTATGATTTCAGGGTTGAACTTTCTAACTTGAGACTGTAGTTTCTGATTCCTTCATTTATAGATGGTAGACAGAGAGAGAGCCACGACACGTAAACCCTTGGTCCATGCTCAGTGTAAGGTAATACGCATTTATGTTTAAGGAGTATTTACCTTATTTGGAGTGTGACTATATTGATCAGTAATCGTATTTAAAACCTTATTATATAAAACTTACGTTGATAGAATGCGAAAAAAAAAAATTGAATATTTTGTTGCTCGCCACGGCGTGTACTGGGCGCCGCCATTGCACCACTGCGTGGCGTTTTTAGATGAGCGGAAGTGGATGTATACTCACATAAAAACGTCATGTTGGTCATGCCGATAATTCACACGAGAAGGAGCCCTGTAAATTCACGGATGCTCCAGTTGATTGTAGTAGTTCAAGTGTAAGCATGAAAATATTTACGAACTCAGAAGCATCGTCGTTCAACTCAAATCACTGGACAATTGCAGAGGACGCTCTTTTAGTTTACCGCTCAGCTCCAAATTTTGTTCATATTGAATCGGGCAAAAACATGGGGAGGAAAATTCTTCAGTTGGCGGAGATAACCTTAACCAATTTCCTTTTAGGAATTGCCCCTGTGGGATTTGCCGCGCCAGTTTTTTTCTAGAATTAAAACTCGGACCAAGAGTAATTCAAATGTCCGTAGTTGGAAAGTTTCTGGATCAAGCGTTAGCCGTGACGTCGTCCTGAATACTGACGTCATCAGCCACGTCATCTTACAGGCAACTTGGCGACGCCCACGTCGACCTCAATGCGAGAACGTGGCTTCACAAATTGTAATAAAAATAATGGCTTATCGCCTTCAACGACAGTAAAATAGTTGGTTATATTTCTTTAGGAGTTTAACTTTTGTAATAGTAACCTATGTAAAATAAGGTAAGTATTCCTTTAAACGTCGAGAGAGATACCATACTATACACATTCAAAAATCAAAAGAGAATCTCAATCCGACGCTGGCATATATTTATGTATGTAAATATTTCACAATAATGTTTTAAGTGATAAAATATAGTGGTAACCCATTCTCTATTCTCCTATATACATGAACAATGGAAACAAATTCAAGTGTCAGCTCGGGTTAAGAATGTGGCGTCAAGTCTTTAAAAAGATGTGTTCCCGTCCAGCCTTACCAGTGAGTAAACCTATTGTGAGGGGGCATCCGCCTGGACTAGTGAGTCGGCCGTTTTCGACATTCTGCGCATGCGCAGACAGGGAATTGTGGGAAAAGTGCATTGGAAGGAACGTTTTAGGGTCTAGGTGGGCCACTAATGGTCTGATTGAGCCGAGTGAGGTATCAATGTGATGCATACGTGAGGGCGCATCCGCCTGGGTGGACGGGTGTTAGGAATATCGTCATTCTGCGAATGCGCAGGCAGGCCGTAGTATGGAAATAGACATTTTGAGGCCGATATGGGCCACTATTTGTTCGAATGTGTCTATGAAAGTGTTATTTTGTAGCTCCCGGGGTGTAGACCACGACTTGAAGGGATGTCCACGTCACCTGTAACGTCACTGGTGACGTCATCAGTGAGAGTAGTAGCGAAAGCGGGAGTTTGGAAGTGCGATGGAGTGCATTTGTAGTAGATAACGGCCTATTTTTCCATCCAACTACCTGGTAGAGTTACCTGTGAGCGTGAGTGTATGCGCGCGTGTGTGTGAGTGAGTGAGTGAGTGAGAGAGTTAGTGTGAGTGAGTGAGTGAGTGAGTGAGTGAGTGAGTGAAGCGCATGAGCAATAGACAAAGTGTATGGAAATAGACGTTTTGGGATCTAGGGGAGCCACTAGTGGGCCGATTGGATCGAGTGAGGTATCAATGTGAAGCCTATGTGAGGGGGGCATCTGATGGGGCGAGTGCGGGGTTGAAATATCGTCACTCTGCGCATGCGCAGTGGACAAAGGGTATGGAAATAGACGTGTTGGGGTCTAGGTGGACCACTAGTGGGCCGATGGGATCGAGTGAGGTATCCATGTGAAGCCTATGTCAGGGGGGCTAGACTAGGGTGTCGTTTCCATTCTGCTGCGCAGGTCACGTGGGTTGTGATGTCACTTCGGGGTTTCACCTCCAAACCCAGAAGAGTTCCAATGTTCACTTAGACGGCCGGATGTTCAACCTCCGGGGTTTTTCCCGGCCCGGCCCGGCCCGGCCCGGCCGCAGCGCGCGCGCGCGCGGGGGTGATCTGATGCCGCAGCGCGCGCGGGTTATCCGGAAGTGCGCGGATGAATCCGCAGCGCGCGCGCGCATGAAGACCCTCATACATACCCCAATGCAGGCGCAGACGTGATGTGCCCGGATGATAGACACGGACGTCGCCGAAAAAAACACATACAACTCGTCACATACAGTCGTCTCCCTCAAGACCCTCATACATACCCGAAAAGATACGGACGTTACCGAAAAGACACGGACTTTACCGAAAAGACACGGACTTTACCGAAAAGACACGGACGTACCCGAAAAGACACGAAGATGAACGACACTTATACCTTACATCGATCTGTCCGTCGCCATTTTCTACGGAACCGGGTCATCTTGGGAGGACTAGATGCCCAATGGCAAGCGGATTTGGTCGATATGAGTGGCTTTGCCAAACACAACGATGGGAATCGGTATATCTTGACGTGCATCGATATCCTGTCCAAGTATGCGTGGGTGGTACCCATCCGGACGAAAACGGGGGCGAATATCATAGCGGCGTTCAAAGACATCTTCAAGACCGGGCGCAAACCTCTGTACTTGCAAACCGACGAAGGCACGGAATTCCTGAACCGACCGTTCCAAGCCTTTCTCAAGAAACAGAAGGTCTTCTTCTTCCATACCTACAACGAGACCAAGGCTTCCGTGGTGGAAAGGTTCAACAGGACATTCAAAGGCCGTATGTATAAATATTTCACCTATAAGAATACAAGGCGATACATCGATGTCCTCCCGAAACTTGTGAGTGGTTACAATCGAGCCTATCACCGGAGTATAGAGAGAGCCCCCATTACCGTGAGCCAACACAATGAAGCCCAAATCCGGCGTGTCTTGTACCCCATACAATCGCAACGAGCACCGAAGGAGATGTTCAAGGTCGGGGACCCTGTACGGATCAGTAAAGTCAAGGGCAAGTTCGAGAAAAGTTACTTGCCCAACTGGAGCGATGAGCACTTCCTGATTAAACGGCGCCTACCCCGACAGCAGCAAGTCTATGAACTGGAAGATCTTCAAGGGGAACCGTTGCTAGGGACGTTTTACGAGATGGAATTACAGCCTGTCGTCAAAACACAGCAAGACTACTACACGGTGGAGCAGATTTTGAAAACGGAACGTCGACGTGGCAAACTGTTTCATTTCGTGAAATGGCAAGGCCGGCCCAGTTCCTTCAATTCCTGGGTCGCAGCCAACCAGGTGAAACGACTATAAAGCCAGACACCACTACCGTCATCCTTCATTCCACGGTGCTATGGACAAGCAGCAGCTGCCTCTGAACACAGCGTCTCCCAAAACGCGCAAAGCGCAAGTGGGCTTTGTGGCCATAGTGCTAACCCTGCTGAGGGTGTTGTACGGAGGTGTGTTTTACGACGTAGCCTATGTCAGCACGTTACTTAACCAACTGAGAACACCAGCCATCAGTGAAACCGGTCTACAGATAGCACCAGTCAACCCCGTATCGAGCCCAGTCACCACCACACCACGTGTACAAGCCACGTCGAGCTCCACACCAAGTATACAGTCAACATCTACAGCAAGTACACCAAGTAAGTCTGAAGACCCACCGGATTTCATCCCTCACAGTGAACAGACAAAGACGACCGACGTTGTACCCACCACCATCATCACTCACAGTGAACAGACAACGACGACCGACGTTGTACCCACCACCACCACCACTCCAGTTCACTCGTACGAAATTCACAAGAGCGGGTTACCACGACAGCGGATATACCTCGAACCATGGATCCTCGGTGGCAGCATCCCTTCACTTGCGTCATCGCAGGACCGACGGGCTCCGGCAAAACGCATTTCGTCCGGAAGCTCCTTCAACACGCCGACAGCATGATCACCCCACCCATTGCCTGAGTCGTGTGGTGTTATGGGGAATGGCAGGCAGCGTATGCAGCAATGCCCCACATCACGTTCGTGGAAGGCCTACCCAACCTGGCCGATTTGGAACCCGACACCTTGGTGGTTCTGGATGATCTGATGGTGGAGACGGACAGTCGGGTCACCCAACTCTTTACCAAAGGCAGCCACCATCGACGGCTCAGCATCATCTACATTGTGCAGAATCTGTTCAGTAAAAACAAAGAACATCGGAACATCAGCTTAAATGCCCACTACCTGGTGGTCTTCAAAAACCCAAGAGATACCACTCAACTGCTGCACCTGGCGAGACAGATGTATCCCGGCCGCACACCGTTTGCGTTGGAAGCCTTCAAAGATGCGACAACCCCTCAGCACGGGTATATGCTCTTCGACCTCAAGCAAGCCACCCCCGACCACCTTCGACTACGGACCGGCATCTTTCCCCTAGAGGCCCACCACGTGTACATGCAAAAATAATGTAAACACACCCACAGTGGCTCCCCCAGCTGGGGTGTATGTGTTTGATGATGGGGATAATAAAAATAATGAATACCACAGCATGGTTGACTTTGTCTCTGTTCTCTGAGGTGGATAAAAAGGGCAGAGTTGTGGGTTCTGCCATTAGTTGTACATGATGTCTGCGCGAGTACGGAAGCACGCCCCGACGCTCCATGTATTGAAGACGGCCCCACCCGAGTTGGTCCGAACCATTGTACGCGGTGCGGACCCTGACCTTGTAGGCTTTCTGTGCGAGATCGGGTACAATCTGTTAAAAGGCAACGTACCACTGACTCCGGCTCAGAAGACCAAGTTGGCCAAGCATAAGACAGGTCTCCGAACCTTAGTCCAGAAGAGAGTTTCTCAAACACAAAAGAAAAAGGTGTTACAGAAAGGCGGCTTTCTCGGGGCCATCTTAGCATCGTTGGCCGCTTCCGTATTGGGTGGACTCTTCGGCCGACAATGAACCACACGAAAAAAATGGTCCTCGTCGAACCTCGGCTCCTTCAAAACCTCCAATCACCGTACCCCGTACCTTCTGCGGTGAAGGCGATAAACACCCTCGATGAAGAGATGCGTCAGATCTTACAACGACCGGGGTTAAGCGACAGTGAGAAAGTACAACAGTACAATGAGACGCTTCAGCGGTACATGACGTTCATGGACCAATACAAAACCCTCTCTACCCCAGCATCACCACCACCACCACGTGACACACCACCGACCTCAGCACCACCGCTCCAACAGCCCTTATTAGCAGGGGTACCACCCACAGCCCCACAGTGGGTCGAAGACGAAGTCCTGAAGAGTGTACCTGCATCGTTCAAGAAACAAGCTGGCCTGGTATTACAACGAATGAAACAGAATCCTAACATGACTTGGAATGATAAAGGTGATCTCCTGGTACAGAATCAGGTGGTCCCCGGTACCCACATGACGGATTTAGTGAATGACCTGATGCGTTAACGCAGGTCGCACACGAATCCTCGAGGATGGGAGGTCTTCGCTCAAGGCTTGAAAGACATGCATGTACCACAGGAATTGGTGGGGAACCCCCAGCGCTGGGCCTTTATGCAATCGCCCAGTCGTGCACGACGACTCTCACCACACCACGAGTGGGAACCGGAGTCACCCCCCAAAACACCACCACGGCGGGCACCTACTTTTTCACCCCTTTTACCACGCCACCCCCTGCAACCACCAAGATCTAAGTCACCGCGACCATCACGACGATTAGCGCCCAAGGGCTGGGAGAAGTATTAAAACCAACAGCAGCAGCAGGAAAGCTCAGTCGTCATGTTTTACCTCACCCTACCCAGTAACAGCTCGGCTGAAGTGTTTCCTGACAACACCTTGACCAAGTACGTGACCCAATTACCGCAACCGTTGCATTTACCTGGATGCTGGGAATGTGGACTCGTGGATATCCAATACCCTTACTCGTGGTACAACGTGCGAGCCAATGAAGTATGGTACGAGGTGACCTACGAAGGACAAGAAACTCGACTCAAACTACCCGAAGGTCAATACGATACCCCCAAGGAGTTCATGGTGGACTGAGAAGTCTGATGCATTATAAGTCTCTACGAGACGTCACGAATACTTCAAAGCCCATAAAATCTTTCCCCTTCAAAAATCATGTGGACTTCGATTACAACGCACACAACGACAAGGCCAATCTCACGCTCAGCCCCAACGTGAGTGTTGAACTCAGTCCTACCCTACAGCAAATGCTGGGTCTCAATCTACCGGGGTACGCTGGCCCCACCGGCGAGAGAGCCCACATCCCGATGGACATGCGTGGTGGTATGTATGGTCTGTACGTCTACTCGGACGTGGTCGATGCACACATTGTCGGCGACAGCAACGTACCTCTACTGCGCGTCTGCCCGGTGAAAGGCGAGTATGGAGCTCAAGTCACCCACAGTTTCAGGCATATCGTGTATCTACGGTCAGTCAGACCGATATTAGCTCCATCGTCATCGATATAAGAGACGACACCGGTCAACCGATTGCATTCGAGCGTGGGAAAGTGGTGCTGACACTTCATTTCCGTCAAGTCCGAGCGGTTCACTTTGCATAATGAAGGTGCCTTATCAATGCCATACAGCCAGTTACGTCGATCATTACACCAAACAGGCCGGGGGTAGTTTTCCTGTCTTTGCAGGTACACGCATGCAACGAGAACATGGGCTGGGGAACATACTCGGGAGCATCGTCAAAACGTTCCTGCCCTTGGTGACGCGTGGGGTCAAAGCGATCGGCAAACAAGCGGTACGCAGTGGACTGCAAGTCGCGGGTGATGTCTTGGGCGGTGCGGCGCCCAAAGAAGCACTGAAACGTCGAACCAAAGAAGCAGGAGGCGTCTTGGTCACCAAAGCACAACGCACCGTAGGGAATAAAAGACCTGCACCACCGAGACCACGCACCAGTCGACGACCGACCCAGGGACGACGCACATCGAAGACCCGGGATATCTTTTCTTAAAGATGGCTTTCATCCATGCCGAAGTTTTCATTCCGTTTACTTATATAGATAAACTGCCTTTGCATGTTCCTACGAAGTAGGCTACCATTTGCAAATTGTCCGGTATTGAGTGAGTGAGTGAGTGAGTGAGTGAGTGAGTGAGTCCATCCGAATCCTTTCGTCAGCAAAATAAAGAGAACCGTTGACATTAGAACCTTGATTTTTGGCATGAACGTGCATTAGGGCATTGTTACCAGCAAGTTATGAGCTGACCGAATTCTGATGAAAATTTGATTTATAATTATTTTTATTATTATTTATTGGTGGCTCAGCGAGTGCACTGTCATGCCCATCGGGAACCCTTGGCTGTATGTTTCACTGTGACTTCTAAAGGTACCCTGATGCGGCATATCACGTTGGATACATCGGTTCTCGTAAAATCACCGAAGTTAAGCGACTTTGAGCCCGGTCAAGACTTGGATGGGTGACCTCGTGCTGTACTGCTGGGCTGATAAGTGTCCAGGGTAATAGGAACTGAGGGCGATAATAGTTGCTACGCTAATGATTCACCAGCGGTGACATCTGGGAAAGTTAATAGTACCCACTGTCAATTAGAGACTGCTATATAAATTCTCTCACGGTAACACATAGGGCCCCCAAGTCATCTCTCAAGTACACACCTAAATCATATCAAACCCTACTTCGTAGGTCCTGTGACGTTATTCACGCTGCCATGTGGTAAATAATTATAAAGAAAAAAATATAGGGTATTTATTTATTTTATGCTGCTAGAAGTCTTTATCTGACGGTGTCGCATTGATACGTTCTTTCGATTGTGGCCGTGGAAATTCTTTATGGACGATGGCTAGCTACTAAACGTTGGATCTGACGTTTGCAGCTCTGACGATACGAATTCTTTCGGAATAAATGGCGTATTAAATATTTCATTACTGGATGAATGCTAGACAGATTGGTTAATATGTTGACTCTTATATTGACAAATATCCCTTGGTTAGTATGAGATCGTTCCCCCATGTAAGAGCACACGAGAGAGGGTAGGCTGGTTTAATATGGGCGAACCACTGATGTATGTCTGTCATTGATTGTTGTGCAAATGAAAAGCACTAGAAGACTGGCAGTGGGGAAAGTTTTTCTCTTATGTGCCGACAATTTCCGGCGACAATGTCTTTGAGAAGTTTTTTTTTTCTCCTGGGCGACAGTTTGACAAGGTATATTCTGTCGGACGACAGATTGCTGTGACAGTTCAAAACTATGTGCCCCCCCCCCCCACCACCAATCAGACAGATTTTCTTGAAACACTTGCAATGAACACTGTTGATGGGAGAATGGAGAAATGTAAATTGACAAGGTATATTTTGTCAGGCAACAGATTCCTGCCACAGTTTGAAAGTGTTTCCCCTGAACGACAGTTTGCAGGGACACTTTGACAAGGTATATTCTGTCGGATGACAGATTAGTGCGACAGTTTGAAACGGTTTTTCCTGAGCAACTGTTTGCACCGACACTTTGACATGCTATATTTTGTCGGACGACAGATTGTCGAAAGGGGCCAGAGAACTTCGAAGTGGGAACGTAGAAATTCGCTTGATAAAATGAAGATGTGTTTTTATTGCAAATTCAAATTATGAGAAAGGACATATGTTGATATATTTGACAACAGTGCATACCAAACATGTAACGAAAGGTAACCATGTTCAATACCAGAAGCTAACTATTCTTTCAATGATAACGTTTGCAAAAACTTCAACATCAGTTTTCCATTGGTACATTTGGACATACACAACATTTTTTGAGCGGCCAATACTGGGGATATACGGACCTCCACAGGTTGGCGGAAATGGAGGGGGGGGGGGAGGAGGGGGGCTGGTTGCGTGTGTGGGCTTTGGTGGATATAATAATGTAAATATAATACAGCGAAGATAGTAGTTAATTCGAATAATGATAACACATCGTCACAGGACCTACGAAGTAGTGTAGGCATCAGGACTCCCATGCGAACTGAACTCTTGGAAATCCCCCACCCCCAAGTTGAAATCCTGCCAATATTAAAATGGGCACTGCCCAAGTGAGAATCACCAATGATTTTCATCAAAAATCACCAGAAATTTTCATCAAAAGTAGGTCAGCACAGAACTTGCTGGTAACAGTCCCCTAATGCACCTTCATGCCAAAAATCAAGGTTCTAATGTCAACGATTCTCCTTATTTTGCCGACAAAAGGATTGGGATGGACTCACTTCGATATTGATATTTTATTGGAGCAAATTGATGAAATTCGGTTCCTTGCTATAACTATAATTCGGTTGAAATTCTACATCTCAAACGTAAAAAATAATATTTGTAGAGAAAAGTGGATATTTCAAGTTCATAACAAAAAAACAAACTCCCACATCAACCGCCTCACTGGGGTATAATAATTAATACCCCAACCACCAGTCAGATCTTTGAACAGGATTCCCGCCCAAGCAGTGCATCGACGGAAGTGACATCATATATAGTAAAATCGATGTTTGCCGAACATTTCGATTACTTTTCAATTCTGCATAATAGCTCTGTTGACCTAGCGTTAAGAAGAATGACCTCGGAAATTATTTTCCCTGTGTAAATGGTTAGAGCACATTCCGACGAAGTAGGCTCTCATCTGCAAATTGTCCGGTAATGAGTGAGTGAGTGAGTCCATCCGAATCCTTTCGTCGGCAAAATAAGGAGAGCCGTTGACATTAGAATCTTGATTTTTGGCATGGACGTGCATTATGGGACTGTTAACAGCAAGTTCTGAGCTGACCTACTTTTGATGAAAATTTGACCTACTTAGGTGACCTATAACATTAGGCTTGGACCTCCTAGTCATCTAGGTGACCTATAACATTACGCTTGACCCCCCAAGTCATCTTCCTCACCTTACTTCGTAGGTCCTGTGACGTTGGTCATACTACTCATGTGGAAAGTAGTTCGCTAATGTGCAAAACTGAAGGAGTTGATCGGTCGAATTCAAACTGAACCGTGTGGCATAGCAACGTCGTAAATGTCATCTTCTTGTATTGTGGGCAGGGGGAAAGTGGAGTGAGCCTGTGAAACTGAGCATTCGCTGTGGGGAGGTTGCTCCCGCATATTCTTACATGCTGCACTGCGCGTGCGTGCTTACATTTGTTCATTCTTCGTCCGTATATATAGAACGGTTTTTAATGCCTGTGCTTCACTACTATAACTCTACTTATATATCTTACTCAACAGGCGTGGCGGTCATTCAAAATATACTCAATGATGCTGGATTCCTGTGGGGCAGCGTGATTTGTTCGTGATTTTCGACTGCATCAAATAAGACCTTTAGCTGAGCATGATAACTGTTTAGTTTTGTGTAATTGTCAATTGTTCGTTTGCAGCACTGGTTCTAGGTGGAAGCACAGACGATAATGACACAATACACAGTAGACACTCGTGACTTCTTTGGATCGGATATTCAGAAACGCATTGGAAGATTTTATACTGGAGTCACCTCCTGGAAATTCCGGGTTTTCCATCTTCCGGGTTTTCCATCTTCTCAAGCGATTTATTGGTTCAGACATGAGCCGACTATCGGAAGTAAAGAGACCACCCGTTGGCATATCCTATCATATGTTTACCGACGCCGAAATTCCCCATCGTAACTGTGTTTGAAGAATTGATGTTGTCGGTCCAATTCCCTCCGTCATCGGAATTTGATAGAAAATAGATTGAGAACTGTACCCCGACCATTTCAGTTGGCGGTCATCACAAAATTTGTTTGTTACACTCTAATCTTTAATAGGCATAACCACAAAATCAAAATTCGGGAACTTCGAGACATTGTTAAGCTGAAACAGTAACATCCGTTTTGCGGAACCAAGAGCAATTCGTGTTGTTAAGCTGAAATGTTAACATCCTGTTTGCAGGACCAAGAACAATTCGAGTTTTGAGTGACCTTAAAAAAATCCATGAGCGTTCGACATACCGCAAGTATGAAATTTTAAATTTATGTACTGAATAATCTATGTCCTTCCAAGTCCGTTGTTCAGTATATCAAACGTTTACATATACAAACGTATCTTTCTTTTATCTGCACATAACCAACTAAAGTGTATGTAAAACGTAATATTTTATTTTGGAACATAAACCGCACATACATTTCGGTAAATCGCATGTGCACATCAGATATCAGTGTGTTTTGATATCAAAATGCTTATCTTCTTCTATAGTTATGAAAATGAGAGGTGACCTTCAAATCTACCAACTTTAAACTTGAAGAATGTGTAATAGTGAGATCCCCAGCCCTTAAGATATGTAATGGTCAGCCTTGTATATCCTGACCACCCCAGGTAATAAGTTCCATATGGACTAGGCTGGAACCTTTGTCCCCTATTTTGGCATGAAATGTTCTATGCATGCAGGTAAATCTTACCTGTGTGATTGAGTACAGGTATTGCACCATTCTGGATGTATTAGGCACCTTGGTAGGACAGTTTGACCACCCAGTCGGTCCTTTGTGCAAAGCATGGCCTGTTTTGCCAGGTTAGTGTTTATTTAGTTCATATTGCCATTTGTATATTATTTGCAATTACGCTCTGGTTATATTTCCAGGGGTATGTATTTTGTGTAAAGCTTGTTTAACCAGTTTTACCGTAAAATTATAGAATCAGACAGATAATTTCAATGTCATGCATATGGATAGTTTGTCTCCTGATTTATATATCTGGATTGAGCTGAATTTGTTCTTTTGTTCTTTCCCAGTACATGTATATAATTTGTGTGCATATTGTTTACAGTTGTGAGCGAGTTATTTGTAACAATTGTTGTTTATTTATATTTCCAGTGGGTACTGCTACCCTCCTAAAACTACCACTCAGTACAGAATAATAAAGTCTACATGATTTTACCTATATATACCCGGACTCGAGAATTTAGTTATTCCGTCCCCCGTTTACAATGGAGCCTCCAGTGAGGTATTGAGTGGTGTATCGTTGAATAGGAGGGTAGTCAGTCATCGCCGACTGTGGAAAGGAACATCGCGGTCCAGCTGCCAAATTACGTAATCACCTCTACCCATGAGCTTGGCGTGCGTCCACTTGATTGAGGGTCCCAGTTTACCAGCGTTCCCCACATCTGTTCATTGGAAGATGTATCAAACCAGTAATATGTCGAGAAGTCAACTTCCCCTATGAAGTCAGCTATTCTATGGTTACATGAGAATTTCCGTGGTTTTCATGCTGTATGTCGAGGGCTCGCCATTTCAACATTTCTGGCAACGTTAATCCTCATTCAACTGGAAGTGTTTCCCATTATTTCTGAATGAAGCTGGTAACTCCATGGTGATTATGCGACACAGTAATGGGTGATTTTGATGCAGACTTCCATTGGAATGAGACTTAAATGCTGTTGAGATGCCTACATCAAATGAACTTTGTTCCGGATTCGACGTACGTTTACTTTCAAGACGGATTGGTGAATGTGAGTAACAATTGTCTGAAAATATTGCTTACATTGAACAACTGAACAATCATGAAGCCATTGAACAATAATAATAAATATATCAGCAATAATAAAATATAGCAATAATATCATCTAATGTAGTATTTGAATATTGGTTTCTTCACAAATTTATTATTGTTCAGGACATGAGATGGAATGAAGAAATATAAATGAGATTTAGGTAATTTCATTAAGTGACTCTGGTAACTGAATTTAACCAAGTGACTCATGTCGTTGAAGTTCATTTAGTGATTTAGGTAGCTGAACTTCATTAAGGGATTCAGGTAACTGAATTTCATCAAATGACTGCGGTAGCTGAATTTAATCAAGTGGCTAATGTTGTGAAGTTCATCAAGTGACTTGAGTAGCTGAACTTCATCAAGTGACTCCGGTAGTTGAAGTTCATCAAGTGACTTGTGTAGATGGAAGTTCAGCATTTGACTCCGTTAGTTAAGCTATATCAAGGTCATCTGGTAGGTACATCTGTTTGGTGAAATCGGAACAACATACGATCCTAGCCAGGTTCATGTGTAGAGGTGATGTACATTGATTATTGATTATGAATGTTTTTTTAATTTTTTCTGAAAATCTGAAAATGCAGAATTGTTGAGAACTTCAGGTCACTTAACTGTTTGGTGAGTTAATATACCTGGGCTGAAGTTGTAAATGATGATAATCCAGTATTGTTTTTGTTTACAACAACAACCACATTGATTATGTGAGAACATCAACAATTCATTTGAGGATTTGGTTGTGTATACAGGCGGGTGTGTATTCTGTACTTGCATATTGATAGTCCACTTGTACGATTGCATAGGTGACTTTGCATACTGTGTGGTAAAGTTTGTGGTACTACATACCTGTGTTGGATACTCTTACAAATTTGAGTTGAAGCAATGCATATATTTTTTTGTGTTCAATTTGGTAGGTTTGTTGACCTGGTGATGTAGATTGGTTTACAGATATATTTTTTCTGCAAGACCATTTCCGTGTACGCAAACACTTGCACACTCACTCACCCACAACATTAGTTGAACATATATGTTGGGAGTGTGTGTTTGTAATTTTAGATTTTTTTCTTTCATCACAAACACTCGGCATTGATACACAAACACCTACACAGTCATTCATACACAACACTAGTTGAAGATCCATGTTGGGAGTGTGTTGATTGTATTTGTTTTATTTTTTTCATTATCAACATTCAACATTGTAAGTGGGTGTTGATTGTATTTTCTGAAAACAAAATTCATTATCAACACTCAACTTTGGAAGTGTGTGTTAATTGTATTTTCATTTTTTTCATTATCAGCACAACATTGTGAATGTGTGTTGATTGTATTTTCTGACTCAACATCAAGACACTAAAACACGAACACTCACAACGCCAGTTGAGTGTTTGTCGATTGTACTTCATTAAATATTCTTTCTCTCATTACGAATACTCAACACTTGTACACAAACCATTTTTTTCAGGCCTAGCATCCAGAATTAGGGGGGTGGTGTTGTATATAGTGTGAACAGAATCTATTGACGGTTGAACGTATTTTTAACACTAAATTGCCTTGGGTTTATTTTTAAGATAGTTCCTGCAACATGGCATCCATTCGCGTTTTTGTTAGTGGTTTTACTGAACCAGTTCTAGAAGCTGACGCTAGAAAATATTTTTTCCGTGAAGTCGAACTGACCGAGGTAGAGATTATTAAGGATGGCCGTCAGGTTGTGTTGTCATTCCCTAGTTTGGAGTTAGCCCAATCCGCTGTTAAAAAGCTAGAAGGGAAGTCCTATAGAGGGGATGCGTTAATGGTTAGGTTAGCTGATGTAAGCACCACTAATCCCTCTCCCCTTGAACAAATGTTGGGTTTGCTGGGTAGCCTGGATGTGGAACAGAAGGCAAAACTCTTGCAAGCTCTACAGGCGGGTCCCACAGGTGATATCAGCACTGGTTCTGCACAGGCATCCCCGGTGAGATCAACCAGCTCATCTGCTAGTTATGTTCGTGTAGATAGCCCTAAACTTCCTTGGTTCTCGGGGAAGCAACTAAGGGAGATGCCAGTTATCCCCAATGGAGATACGAGTTGTTGTGTTTATCCCAAGACAAGCATTACAGTAATTCTGCCGTCCTACAAGCAGTTAGAAGGTCACTTAAGGGTATGGCAGCAGATATTTTGTTGAACTTGGGTGATAAAGTTACAGTGCCGCAAATTATATCTAAATTTGACTCCATATTCGGAGTGGTAATTACTAAGGAGAAACTTTTAGAAGATTTCTATATGGCAAAGCAGAAACCATCCGAGACTGTAGCTTCATGGGGGTGTAGGTTAGAAGATCTTCTCATAAGGGCACGAAAACGGGGGGACATTACAGAGTCGACATCAAAGGAAATGTTGCGCTCGAAGTTCTGGACTGGTTTCTTGGGGGAGAAGTTGAATTACAACACATATAAGGGAAGTGGGAAGAGGTGCCGACATACTGACTGCGTCACATGACTTCACAGAATAGTCTTCTGGTTAACCTATTCTAAAGCACACACCAAGAATCTAACGATTCGTGATATGTGTTGTATCTCAGGTACGCTTTTATTGTACCTGTCCATGTGGCAACATGGATGATATGACCACACGGCGCCTAGCACCGGCACTAGACATAAGTTTGACGCAGGCGCAGAGTTCGAAGATTTGTTGGTTGCAGCCCGGGCAGTGGAACATGAGGAGTCTGCAATAGAAGGCTCCAGTGGTAAGCATGGTTCTAAAGGTATAACAACAGTACATCAGCAAAACATTGACTTGGAATCATCACTCCGTAAGAAAGTTGATGAAGTTCTTAAGAAACTTCGTTCATTAGACGGTAGAGTTCAGGAGCTGGAAAAAGCATACATAACTCCATCTAATGGTACTCAAAAGATTGCAAGACCGGTTGAAGATAATAACCGTAATGCCCCACCTTATCCAAAGGGGACTTGTTACAACTGCGGGGATCCCAATCATTACATCAGTAAGTGTCCACTGAAGAAGAAACCAGCAGGTAACTATTCCAATTCTCAGCACTCTACAAATAAGTATGGCTACGTAGGTAAACATCAGGTTTCTGTTGCTGACTCGGGAGATGGAGATTGGTAATAAACATGTGATAAATAAGCTCGTCGGTGCTTCGAATGTGTGTGATGCATTTGTCGAAGGGATATCATGTCGCGGGTTGATCGATACCGGTTCTATGGTTACCACGTTGAGTAATCAGTTTTATGAGCAACATCTTCGGCAATTCCCGTTACAACCATTGAACAACTTGTTGGAGATTAAAACCGCGGGCGGTCATTCTCTTCCCTATTTGGGGTATGTGGAAGTTTGCGTTTCTTTTCCACAAGGTTCAAAAGGTACACCCGTTGAGGAACAGGTCTTGGCCTTGGTTCTTCCTGACACCGAATATAACCAGCAGGTTCCATTATTGATTGGGACAAACCTCATTAAACGCTGCTATGGTCAACATGTCGATTCCTATGGTGATGTCGCCAAGGAGAAGCTTTGTGAACCATTGCAGATGGCGTTTGAGAGTTTAATACATGGGGTGTCTTTGGACAATCTTGTTTGCTGTCCGCAGGACTTGGTGGTTCCTGCAAACTGCAGGAACCACCTGCAGATCGGACACCAGCGACGTCATAATGGAGGTGCAGAATACTTCTAAGCATGATGTCCGGGTTCCTAGAGGCATGCCGTTGTGTAAGTTACAACAGTCTATCTCGGTGGGTGACGCAAGACAACCTTCAGGTTCTGGTGAGTTGACCGATGCGGAGTTTCTTAAATTATTTGATTCTATAGATTCCGGCAGACTGACTCCAGATCAACTATTGAGAATTAACAGATTACTGCTGAAGTGGAAATCTGTATTCTCCATGGATGAACAGGATCTTGGGCATACTAACCTAGTGAAACACGCTATTGTGTTGACAGATGATACTCCGGTGAAACAACGGTTCAGACGGATTCACCCTGCAATGTATGAAGAGGTCCGTCAGCATCTGGCAGACATGATGCGCATGGGCGTTATCCGTGAGTCACAGAGTCCATGGGCATCGCCACTAGTTCTAGTGCGTAAGAAAACGGGTGACTTAAGGGTATGTATTGACTACAGAATCCTGAACCAGCGTACAGTCCGTGATGCATACTATTTGCCACGGATTGACGAGTCTCTGGATGCCTTGGCAGGTGCGAAGTATTTCAGCTGTCTTGATCTTCGATCCGGATATTGGCAAGTTGAGGTCGAGGAGGCTCATAAGCAATGTACTGCATTCACGGCTGGACCCCTTGGTTTTTTTTGAATGTAATTGTATGCCATTTGGGTTGACAAATGCACCCTCGACATTCCAAAGACTGATGGAGCGCTGTTTGTCAGGGCTACAACCAGGAGTTTGTCTTGTTTACCTCGATGATGTTATCCATTCCGAGACGTTCGAGGAACATCTTGCAAAATTGGAATTGGTCCTAGAACGTCTTTCTGAGGCCGGGTTAAAATTGAAGCCTTCAAAATGTAATTTCTTTCAGACGGAGGTTTGTATTTAGGCCATCTAATATCGGAGGCTGGAGTGCAGACCGATCCTGCGAAGACTGAGGCTCTGAGGACTTGGCCTGTGCCTCGGAATGTTGCGGAACTCCGTAAATTTTTGGGGTTCACCGGATTTTATCGGCGTTTTGTCCAGGATTACGCAAAAATGGTAAAACCTTTGCTAGACCTCGTTGGCAACTCTGACACGAAGCGATCGGGTGGAAAGAAGCGATCGGTTAAAGACCAGCAGGACATTGCGTGGTGTTGGGGTACGTCTCAGCAGATGGCGTTTGATACGATTATCAGTATCTTCACATCGGCTCCTATTCTAGCCTACCCAGATTTCAAGAAACCATTTGTGCTGCATACCGACGCCAGTCAGGATGGCCTCGGTGCTGTACTGTATCAGATGCAAGACGACAACATGCGAGTGATTTCCTATGCGTCTAGGACGTTAACGAAGTCGGAGCGGAAATACTCGGCCCATAAACGAGAGTTTTTAGCCCTCAAATGGGCCGTGACTAGCAAGTTTCACGATTATCTTTATGGGCACCATTTTGAAGTAAGGACAGATAATAATCCCCTTACATACGTGCTCACGACAGCAAAACTGGATGTGACTGGTCAGCGTTGGTTGGCTGATTTATCAACGTATGACTTTTCCATTTCATATCGTTCTGGGAAGAGAAACATCGACGCAGATTCTTTGTCAAGGATTCCGATCAGAAATCCGGAAGAGAACGAAGTGCTGTTGACCTCTGGAGATGTACACGTTGTCTGTCAGGCCGTTGTTAGTGGTGAACCATTTATTGAGACCATTTGTTCAGATCCCGAAGTTTTGGATTTTCTGGAAGTTGATCCTCTTGGGCAGAACACCATCTCAAAGGAAAATGTCGTTGAAAAGCAACAGAGGGATCAGAACATCTTGCGTGTGTTAAGGCTGTTGGAAACTGGGAAACAACCTTCCAAAGTCTGGGTCAAAGATCAACCATACGAAGTCCGTGTTCTACTCCGGGAATGGGATAGACTGGAACTGATTGATGGGGTTTTGTACCGCCGTACACAGCTAGGTAATGGAGATCGTCATCAGTTGATTCTCCCGAGGGCATGTCGAGTCGGGGTGTTACATAGCCTTCATGATGAAATGGGTCATCAGGGACGAGATCGAACCCTGGATTTAGCCAGATCCAGATTTTTCTGGCCAGGCATGACCTCGGATGTAGAGAGGAAAGTGGCAATGTGCGATCGCTGTTTGCATCATAGGGCTGGAGGTAAGGCAGACCGTGCTCCAATGGTAAGTATCAAATCGACAGAACCGATGGAGTTAGTGTGCATTGATTTTCTCTCTTTGGAGCCCAAATCTGGAGGTTGTGATAACGTTTTGGTAATCACAGATCATTTCTCGAAATATGCCCAGGCTATCCCTACCAGAAACCAAACTGCACGGACGACGGCTAGAGTTTTGTACGATAACTTTATCGTCCACTATGGCATTCCATCCCGGCTGCACAGCGACCAAGGTCGAAATTTTGAGAGCAAGGTGATAAAGGAGCTTTGTTCGTTGATGGGGATAACGAAATCACGAACTACTTCTTATCATCCTCAAGGTAATAGCGCTTGCGAAAGGTTTAATAGGACACTTTTGGGGATGTTGGGCACCTTGCCCGAGGACAAGAAGGCCAGGTGGAAGGATCAAATAGCTACTGTCGTCCACGCGTACAATTGTACCAGGCACTCAGCAACGGGGTTTTCGCCATATTCTTTGTTGTTTGGCAGAGAACCAAAGCTTCCTGTTGATGTTCAGTTTGGGTGTGAGACAGTCAGAGGGACTGGTGAGGCTTATTCGGAATATATATCCAGTCTCCGGCAGAGACTGGACCATGCTTTCCAGTTGGCTTCGCAGAACTCTGTCTTGTCTCAAGCGACCCAGAAACGGAACTATGACTTGAAGGTTAGAGGGAGTGCTTTACAAGTTGGTGACTGCGTGTTAGTTAGAAACACTAAGGTGCATCGGAATGACAAACTGGCTGACAAGTGGGAGAGTGGTGTGTATATTGTCGTTGATAGACCCGACGTGAACACACCAGTTTTTGTTGTGCAATCCAAGACAGGAGGCCGAAAACGCACTTTGCATCGTAACCTACTTTTGCCTATGGGTCCTGATTTTTCGAAAGAAAATGAGGAAGAACCCGAGGTGGAAGGGTATGTTGTCATTTCAGAGGATGTCTCGGGTGTTGGGGACCAGGTTTCAAATGTTGAGCAGTTGACAGAGCCAGAAATTGACGTCGGAATGGCAGGGGCTGAAGCTGCAGTCTCTGAGTGTTTTCCCGTGTCCAAGCGCAATGGCGTGGATTGTCCGTCTGTAGGTGAGGATATCGAGTGTGTACAGGAAGGGGCAGTTGAATCTGTACAAGAGCGAGTGTCCAATTTGGATGAGGAAATATCCATGGATGGTGCTTTGGGCGGAAGTTCTCCTGTATCTAGGCCTGTCCCTGTGCCAAGGAAGTCGAATAGGGTTAGGCGTCCTCCTGAGTGGTTCACCTCTGGTGATTTTGAAATGCATCAAATGTCTGTTGAGCCAGTGCTGAGGTCGGATTGGGAGCTTAAGGGGAACTACTTGTTGTCCATTGTTAGGGATAGCCCCAACTTAATGTCGCGACCTGAAATTTTGACGACGTTAGCCCAGGTAATTCAGTGTAAGTAGTCCACAGAAGTTAAAAGCTGTTGGGAAGAATACAATCCTGTATTGATTAAGGCCCAATAGGGATTTTTTTCAAGTGGATGACCTGTATGTTTTTAGATAAGTAGACTGTGTTTAGGTAGGGTAGTATACACGATGACACATACACACACAGAAAAAAAATCACACGCAAAAAAAAAAAAAAAAAAAAGTTTTTGTTGTGGTTTTGTATTTTTGTTTTTTTTGTGGGTTTTTTGTCACCTTGCATGCTTTTGTCGTTTCCTCATCTAAAATGTTGAGGACACTTGCATGTTTTTGTCGTTTCCTCATCTAAAATGTTGGGGACAACATTTATCTGTGGGGGAGTACTGTGTAATAGTGAGATCCCCAGACCTTAAGATATGTAGCGGTCAGCCTTGTATATCCTGACCACCCCAGGTGATAAGTTCCATATGGACTAGGCTGGAACCTTTGTCCCCTTTGCACCATTCGGGATGTATTAGCCACCTTGGTAGGACAGTTGGACCACCCAGTCGGTCCTTTGTGCAAAGCATGGCCTGTTTTGCCAGGTTAGTGTTTATTTAGTTCATATTGCCATTGTATATTATTTGCAATTACGCTCTGGTTATAGTTCCAGGGGTATGTATTTTGTGTAAAGCTTGTTTAACCAGTTTTACCGTAAAATTATAGAATCAGACAGATAATTTCAATGTCTTGCATATGGATAGTTTGTCTCCTGATTTATATATCTGGATTGAGCTAAATTTGTTCTTTTGTTCTTTTCCAGTGCGTGTATATAATTTGTGTGCATATTGTTTACAGTTGTGAGCGAGTTATTTGTAACAATTGTCGTTTGTTTATATTTCCAGTGTGCACTGCTAACCTCCTAAATGACCACTCAGTACATAATAATAAAGTCTACATGATTTTACCTATATACACCCGGACTCGAGAATTTAGTTATTCCGTCCCCCGTTTACATATGGATCAACGAATGGAAGCAAAAGTATTTTGGAAAACTGTACGTCCCTTCTTTACCAATAAAGGGACAAAATCATCGTGCCACACGCATCTCCATCAAGACGGAAACAATCAGTACACCGTCTGAGGTGGCTGACGTGATCAATGTATATTACACAACTGTAACAGGAAACATAGGAAAACCAATAGGAAACAATGTTGCGGACATGGACGAAGACGAGTGTTTTATACATAGCGTAGATGTATTTGAAGATCATCCGAGTATACAACCAATCAAAATGAATTTGCACAGATCCGATGGATTTGAGTTTAATGAGATGTCCCGTAAACAGGTAATAGGAATCTTAACTCACCTGCACGTCAGTATAAAGCCACTGGGTTTGACATCTTGCATACAAGACTGATCAAGGCTGCTGCCTCAGTGATATGTGCACCTCTTACGTCTATTGTGATAATAGCATACGTACGTCAAAATTTCCATCAAACTGTAAGAGTGCAGAAATGAGCCCTTTGTAAAAAAAGGACGACCCGTTGAACATTGGGAACTATAAGGCCCGTCAGTGTACTGACGTCAATTTCAGTAGTCTTTGAACTCTGAACTTGCAATTACAGGAATTCAGTAAAACCACATTGTCGGTCCTGATGTCAGCTTACAGTCGAGGCTATGATTGTCAAAATAGTTTAATTATACTTAAGACATTCGACGTGCTTTAGACCAAGGAAAAGCTGCAGCACTTTTATTGATGGACCTCTCCAAAGCATTCGAATCTATTCCTCATGATCTACTTACTGCCAAAATAGAGGCTTATGGGATGTCTGTGAGGTCTATATTAACCTGTTATTGAGTTATTTATGAAACCGGAATCAACGAGTCAAACTCGGATCCGAGAAGAGTAGCTGGGAAAGGCTCGTGAAAGGGGTACATCAAGGATCTATCCTTGAGCCCTGTCTGTTCAATATCTTCCTGAACGACTTTGTTGAAATACTATGTCAAACCATTCTAACTAATTAAGCTGATGACAATACTGTATGTGCCATCGGTGAAACCCAACAATAAGCAGTTCGTAAACTCTTAGTGGACTTTGAATCTGCAATTAAATGGTTTCACGATAATTTGTTAAAAGCAAATCCAAATCCAGATAAGTTTCAGTTTTTGTTAACTGGTAGAAATCGTCTAGATCTAGAAATGGGTGATATTGTACTCAGTCCCGAAATCTGTGTGAAATTGTTAGGAGTGCACCTCGACAAACAACTAAGCTTCAAATATCATGTGAACGAGGTATGCATAAAGGTTGGCAGGCAACTTAACGCACTCAGAAGAATATCGCATTATTTAAACATAAAAGCAAAACTTCCGATTTTCAGAGCAAATATTAATTATTGTCCCTTGATATGGTTGAATAGGAACAAAATTGACATAGCCAGGGTAGAAAAATACAAGAGAGGGCGCTGCGCATGGTGTATAATTATAGTTCCTCGTCTTACGAAGATTTCATCAGTCGCGCTGGCGTTCCACTGGTACTTGAGCGATGGGAAAAATTCATGATAGAAAGTCACTTCATGGTGCCACTCCGTCGTATATTCGGGATCTATTCAAGGAGAAAACTGTCTCTTATGGTCTCCGTAAACGTAGTAATTTGGAGCAACCTAGGTGTAACACTACCACATATAGAATAAATTCACTTAGTTATAAGGGGTGTAAAATGTGGAATCTGTTACCTAATAGCATCAAACAAGCTTCCAATGTGAGAGAATTTAAAAGTAAGAGTCGTATACATTTTAATAGCACAAATGCTAATGTTCTTATAGTGCAATTTGAATCGAACTATATATTGTATAGATTTTAACTGATTATTGTATGGTTATTTTATAGTTTTAACATATTTCGTATATTATTCTTATAAAATGTCGGTAATAATAGCCCTTCGTGAGCTAACGTTTGTTGTTCTCAACACTGACAATAAAGAAATTATCTTATCCACGGTGCCTATACACGCGCATTAGCATACTATTTCGAGATCCGTACCAATAATAAATATATTTATGTTCTAATTCGTTGCACTCAAACGAACACAAATTCTTTATCATTTCAACAAACGCTCGCATTCTGCTGCGCTTTTTATTCACAATAGAGTAGCCGAAGCCTTGAAGCTCGACCTCCTTTGATATGGACAAAGAAAGGCAAGAAAGGTTTACACTCGAAAACTCGAGAATGGTAATCATACCCTATAGCATGCAACACGCTTTGAGAATTCTCTCTTTTTCCAATTAGAAAGAAAATTATGTTAGGCAAACAGTCATGTTCTCTAGATTACTTTCACAAAACAAAACCTCCCGTTCGACTGTTGCAATAAAACCTTTAGTAAATCGTTCTGTCATCGCTAGTAGAGGGGTGTATACTCATATCGTTCAAAAGTAATACCCGCCGTCATTTGGCCAATCGCTTACATGAAATAATGGAAACGCAACATCAAAACTGCTTCTTTTCAACAAGATGAAAGAACTAGATCTCTTGCCCGTACGGCTATTTAAAACCAATTCGGTACCATAAGCAAATTTGCTACCAACCGCCATTCGGCTGCTCGTCACATTAGAAAGCAGAACAATAAAATATACCCAACTACCATTTGGTCGTCAACTGCCATTCGGCTGCTATTCATCCACATAAAATTATGACGTCCATGCAGATCGTCCAAAAGTTTCATCACTATTTGCATGATTTCTTTACTTAATTTCTCCAAGGGACATTGTCAAAATGAAATATATAACTGACCGCCATACGGCGGTCGATTGCCGTTCATCTGCCTTCCAGCACATTAGAAAACAACTTCCATTCTACTGCTATTTTGATAGATAAAAATCTAGGTCTTCCAATTTTTTTTTTTTTAATTATTTATTTATTCATATCCAAGGGACGTCAAGATCCAAACACCAAGTCTCTTAACACGAAGTATTATTTGTATTAATTATTTTTAAGTACTTAATTTCCCCAGGTTTAAGCTTACTTCGAATAGAACTGTCTTTGGTTAAATCTATAATAAAAAACTGCAGAAATATTTTTTGAAAACAAAGCTTCAGTTGCCAAACAGCAGCGCAAAAAGATTCAATCCGACTTCAATAGCATCACAACAAACTAAATACATGTAGCTTTTCTAAACAAATACTCGGTTGGTCCTTCCAGACACATTAACAAGACGCCAGAGCGGAGCATAACGGCGCAATTGCTATATATATTTTATCATTTTAATAAAATAACTTCCAACTTATTCTTGATTCAACGTCACATGATCTCTGCCTAAATCAACATGGAAACAGACTTTCAAAATAGCAAACGATCAGGTCCTACTCGATACCCATTAAAACACGAGAGCGATTTAACGTCACATTCAGCACTAAGGTAAATAAACAATTTTAAAGTAACTGACCACACCAAAGACCTGTTGCATATCTTTTTTTTTTATAAATAAACCGATAGCACTCAAATACTTTAAAATCAAATTTAACCTCATTCGATTAAAAAGATATTCTAAACTGGCTGCTCGGTAAAAATCTCTCACATCTTAAAATCTATACAGCTGATCAAAAGATGTCTACAAACATGAAATTATCGCCAGTATCATCCAATCCACTGGCTCTGTCATTATTTGTTAATATTCACTATACGGACATTTCATGTGCAGTATTTCAAGCCGAGAGCATGGCTCTCCCAACACTGCCAAGTACTAGCGAATAGATGACAAAGCCTTCAAAACCTATCATTTCACAGCTTTGAACACAGTCACTACTCTTCTCCAAGAGCGTCCAACCAAAAACACGATCAACCGTAGAGTATTATTTTCCATAAATAAAAAAAAACAGATCGCACAATTGCTGCAACAGTTTACCAAGTCACAAATAATGAAATTCAGCCGAGAAGAACTACCCGCAGATATGGATATTCAATTATTCTCACATCAATTAATACATGGTCCATGTGTGAAAGTTTGTCAGTTACGGTGGCACATCATTTGAGGTTGGACATCATTTGAAATAACAATACTTTTATTAATAAATATGATTTCTATGTCAGTGAAGATGAGGTCGCATTGAAAGAGGAACAATATTATGAAACTTGAAATAAAGATTACATTTTTTTTTCAAAAGTAAGCTTATACATCTCATTGCGTACATCCGATGAATACATGTTTAGTTAGGAGCAATTGGTGTGTAATTGGGAGCATGTTCTTGGTGTAACTTTGTGTCATGATACGTGAACAATACAATCCCTTTTCTGACAAAGCTATTAACAATGTAATAGTTGGAGTAAAACTATCATTTCCATTATGGATTGAGACACCAACATTGTGGTAAACCCTCACATTTGCATGCAAATAAAAGAATATAATGACAAACGTTTCAAATCATACTGTAATGCTACATAATAATGTGCGCTGGTAAAGACTGGTACATCACAACTGATTAAAACTCAGTTTTAATTAATATAGTAATTTAAATGTGTGGATACAAATATGGTTCGTGCGAGAGCTTTAGGGCAAATCAGAATGATTGATTAGAAAAACTGAAAGAAATGGTGTCCTCTATTTAAGGCGACGCGAAATTAAAACCTAACTAACGCTGGTTATTTGGATATTGTACTTCTGAAATAAAATAATGTCATTACTAAAAGGAATATAGTGTAGGTGATTCGGCATGTATGTGTGTATATACAATGTACACTGTATACCTAATAGTATAAGAGATATAAAACTAGAAATTGAAATACGTATGGGGTCGGCAATGCATTGAATAAGTGTAGCATGATGGAAGCTCCCGAACTGTATGAGAATATGGGGTCGAAGTTTAGTTCAGGAGATAGAGGGCGGGGATCATTGCCCCGAGTGTAGGAACATGCTCCCGGGGGTAGCGCACGCATTCAAGAAGTGCAGGATGATGGAAGCTGCCGGAATATATGATGGTATGGGGTCCGGCAAAGCTTAGTTTAGAAGATATACGATGGGGCTCGGTGTCCCAGGGTTGGGAACATACTCCCGAGGGTAGCACATGGGTTGAATAAGTGTAGGTTTTTTTTTGTTTAATTGAATTTTTTTATTCACCAACCGAGAAATTGCAAATTAACACATGATGTAATGATATATACACAGATGTCGAAAAAGAAGAAGGATATGGTAATCGGCGGGAGAAAACCCCAGGGGGCTTGTGGTATCCCAGCATAATACAAAGGGCATATACATTTATAAAGACGTCAATTTTTGTTTGTGACGATGTTGAGAAATAAACGGTAACTGTCAGCGAGTGCGGTGAATGAAATACAACCATTGGTACATACTGTATGTGTTTAATTAAAAGTGTATATGGGTGTAGTGTTATGTAGATAATGTTTCGCAAGTGTTTTGAATAATGATATGGATGTACATTTTTGTAAGTCGGAGGGTAACTTGTTCCATTCTCTAGGGGCTTTGATTTTTGGTGTGTGAAATGAAAGATCGGTTCGGAAGACGGGTCTACATAATTTGTTTGAGGAACCACAATGGTGTACGTCAGATAATTTGGTGAAGTAATTATGGAATGGTTTGGGCAACAATGAGCAGTGATGGATGAATTTCGGACAGAATTGTAACATAACATAACGATTAAGTTCTAAGACCGGCAGTACTTTGAGGCTGACAAATAAAGGGCTTGAGTGTTCGAATTTATTCGGAAGGGAAATAATTCGAATTGCTCTTTTTGCAGGAGAATTAGAGGTTTTAAGTGGCTAACATAAGTGTTGCCCCAAATGACATTACCATAGGATAGATACATGTAGGGATAAATGAGTGAATAATACAAGATATAAAGGGTTCTTTTGTTTAGACATTAGGATGATCTAAGCTCCCAAAATATATGAGGATATGGGGTCGGCCAAAGTTTAGTTTCGAAGATATAGGGTGGGGCTCGGTGCCTCAGGGTGGGGAAATGCTCCCCGAGGGTAGTGAACGGGTTCAACAAGTGTAGGCTAATGTAAGCATCTGGAATATATGGGGGTTTCGGGGTCGGGCGGTCCTTAGTTTAGGAGACATAGGGCGAGGCCGAGAAGCTGTGGACAGGACAATTTCCTCTAAACTTTAACTTTAGTCCAAAACTTTAACTTGACTTCGTCATGCAGATAGACAGACCCTGAGGGTGGGGATATGCTCCCCGAGAGTAGTGGATGAGTTGAATAAGTTTAGGCTGATGTAAGCATCTGGAATAAATGAGGTTCGGGCAGCCTTAGTTCAGGAGACGGGGTGAGGCCGAGACGCTGTGGTCAGGAAAAAAAGTCAAAAACTAACGTTACTCCCGCGGATGGACAGATATACATCATTGTGCCACCTATATTGAGCTTTCCGCAGCTAAAGCTACTGGCTCGATAATAAAATCGTTTCGGTTATTTGAGCTTGTTTATTTGATTGTTCATAAAAAAAAACAATAAAAATACTAACTGGTATATGCTGTAAATTAAACCTTGTGCATAGAATTACATTTACGTGGAGAAGCTCATTATACTACTGTTGCCGTAAGCAATTACGTAATAAACCAATTTAATATAGCGGTTAACTATCAACAACATAAAGTACTCCTCATTTACTTGCCACTCTGGCCTACATGTTCCTCACTCTAAAACTTTATGATAAAATAATACCACGCTGCAGATTGGCCTGATGAACTGCATTTGTCTTATATATGTGTAATTATGATAGCTTATTACTTTGCAATTGTCTTGTTGTTAGAGGGCCTCAGGGAAGAACAGTTTTTCAAACTGACTGAGTATTTTTGTAAACCCTCAGAAAATAAAGTTATATATATATATATTTAGCGCGCTTACTGATTGGTTCGGTTCAGTGAAACCCTTCGAGCTATTTATATGCAGAACTGCTATCGGTAACTAACCAAGCCAGTGTATCGATCGTGACCTATCGATTGATTCACTGGCTCGTGAGGATGGACAGGTTGTCGAGTAATACCACTTAAAATTAGCCGATAAAATGTCTCCTTAAGTAACGTAGATACAGAAACGATGTTATCATGGAGAGTAGGAATGGTTTAATCGACAAGTTCCATTATACTTCTGTATCACATATAACTATCCACTCCTTTGGAATTGCGGTCTTAATTACAGCGAACAATTTCTCTATCATAAGCGTATCTGCATCAGGACACTCAGACAGTACCATCTCTGTTGCTACAGAAATCAAGAAACCAGGTATAACGATACACAAAAGAGTATTTTATTAGGCAAAACAATTTTGCTTTCAAAGACAATTTATAATACAGATTTTTACCATTCTCGGATTCAAAAATACAGGTTTACACCAACTCTGATATCCATTATAACCCCAAACAGCAATATATGCTTTTGTAATTCAGACCATGCCACCATAACTTACCGGTAATATTCGGACAAAGAATAAATAGGCAAGTGATTTCTCACAAGTCATATAATTAAACGCCACGTTAAGAGTGTGGCGTACTGACCCATGAGTCACATGACCCCGCATACAAGTATACCGACTGTATATTTCTAAAAATCATCATAAGAACCGAAAGTGATCTCTGCGATGATTTGTTTTACAACCACTCTTTTATTTTAGCCGTTCAAGTGGACATCTTGAATGACATGATCAGACGAAACCACCTCGCTGGGGGTCTAATAACACCCCAGCCACCAGTCAGATTTTTGGACCGGATTCGAGGCCTTCGCGCACATCGCCGGAAGTGACATCATATATAGTAAAATAGATGTTTCAAGTCTGCATAATACCTCCGTTGACCTAGCTGGAGATAATTTTCCCTGTTTATCTGGACAGAGCATATGAAAAGTAGTTCGCTCATGTGTGACACTAAATGAGTTGTTCGGCCAGATTCAAACTGAACCGTGCGTTGGTTGGTTTCCCCTATACGTCATAGCAACGTAGTAAAGGTCAACTTCCGCTATTGGTGGCAGGGATGGTAATGGAGCCTGCGAAATGGAGCCTGCGATGTGGGGAGGTTGGATCAGACGGCCCCTAACATCGGCTAGAGCGATATTAGATACAAATATCTCAGAGCGACGAAGTAATAGCCCTATCAAGTCATCTGATAGAAAATTATAAAGTATGTGACCGTCAAATGGAAAAAAAATGCCCAACGGAGGGAGTATTTATATCATGCAATGGCTTATTCGGAACGAAACCCTGTAAGGCCCGACGTCGACCAGGCGCTTCATTCTGCACCATGTTTACAAGACACAAAACTACAACAACAATGATTTGTACAGAGCGCCGGCCTCGGGGACGAAACGTTCATCAGCAGGCATCAATTAAACGCAACATTAAAAAGGTGGTGCAAAACGATGCCGTCGTAGTGACAAGAAGTCGGATGACTCCATAGACAAATATACTGTAAACGTACTCAGCCCTAGATTGTTCCACTTCGACAGCAAATACTTATACAAGTCTTTCCATATTGCTCTATGTGATTCAATAGAAAAGCGACTCGCGTTTTCATGCGGAAGGCAATTAGCTTGCTAACAATATCAGTCATATTAAGACCGCCGTGACATGTATGGTTAACTACATGTATACTTCCGTATATAACAAGAAGTACACCTTACTTCTAGTTTTAGCCCTAGCAGTGGTATCTACAGCGTGTTGAAAACATAGTGACAATTCAGATGAGCCCGGCTAACCACTAATATTACAACACATATGTCCCATAATACACCGGGTCAAAACACTCGCTTCTGATTGGCTGAGAGCAGCGCCCCACACAACCGGAAGTGAGCGCCCCACAAATAAGAGGCAATTTACGCTTTTCCTACTACTCCCGGCTAACCACTAATACAGATTTGGCGAAATAAACAGTATGATACCTTGAGAAACCGTGTTTCTGTTTTCTTCTTGTATGTTCTGTAGTATTGTCGACGTCCTCACATTTAAAGGTGGTCCATGATAAATACGGAATCAGGTATTTTCACAGGATCAACAATAATCTTCTCAGCTGTTGTCTTACTCGACGCAGATTCGGTCTTCATTTCACAACACCTGCTTCTGGCAATCAACGTGGGAATAAAGATCAAAGCCGAAACTACAAGAGCCATCGCTGCTATTAAGTATGGCCATCTGTAGCTGTTCGTCAGGTCAAATATAACTCCTTTGAAAACAAAGAATATCACAACAGAGATGTAGCATAATTCGTTGTCACAATTCGCTCTCCGCAGTCATGGTACATTCTCAGAATATTTCAGGTATTTCTTCTGAAATTCATGCCATACATGTACAACTCAGTTGTCAGAGATTCCAGCCTGAAATTCAGAGACAACTTCACGAATTTGTCCTGGATTTCAGGCTAAATCCCTGAAAATTGAGTTCGGTTGTATGCCATGAATTTCAGGAAAAATCCCTGAATCATTTGTGAGTGTAATGTAAAACACACCCATCCAATGTAAAACATATTTTTAATGTGAACACTAGCACTGGCTTCAGAATCAACACCCAATTTTCTAAAGAGGTGAACTTTTTTAACATTTCCTGTTGAAACTGTTAAGGTGTGCTGATTCAATGAAACCTTACATGAGGTGATTTTTCTTCTTACGCTTAAAATCCTCCTCTTATTCATGTGTTTGCTTTTCATGAAACTTCAGTTGGATCTGAAATCGCACTCCCTCTCAAGTGTGGTCAGCCGTCCTTTGAAAGCATTACTTGAAATAAAAGCATACTTGCAACAACCAATATGGAAGAAGACGGTGTCGCAACATAGGATCTTATTTGATGCAGAAGGATATGGTACGTTTACATACAAAAAACTCCTTTGTGTGTGACGGTAATAAAGCCGATTTTTTTTTCACTTGAAAACCTGCCAAATAACGTTTTTCTTGAAGATTACACACTGAAATCTCAACTTCGAAAAAACTGAGATGTTCAGTTGCATAAAAATGGAGATATGATTGATCAAAATGTTATTTTGGTATTTTGGGACATTTTCATGAAGGATTTTCTCCTGTAGCAAAAATATGACACCTCAAACCAAAACCATTCGTGGTTCTTTCCAATAAACAAACTTCCTAATATATTGTGTGACAAAATTGTTTTGGTTTGAGGTGTCATATTTTTGCTATAAGAGAAAATCCTCACTGTAAATGCCTGAAAATACCAAATCAGGCCGAGGAGCACATTTTCATCAATCATATCTCCATTTTCATACAAGGGAGCATGGCAAATTTTCGAGGCTGATATTTCAGTATGTAAACTCCTCGAAAAATCTGATTTGGCAGGTTTTGGATTGAAAAAAATATCAGCTTCATTACCTTCACACACAGGGAGTTTTTACATTTTTCTTCCTCTCATAGATCTCACAATGTCACAGAAAGAGTAACTGGGCACTTCTCCGCCTGTTATTTTGGGGTTATTATATATCACCACATCGTACAAATAGAACCCTTCAAACATCACTTGAACAAGAATGGTTGTTATGAAGGAATTAAATATCTAGGCTCAAAAGCCATTCAATTAAATGCTAAGAACCTAATGGATTTTTGATGTTTCATGAACAATGAAAGGCAAAATCGATAAGGCTGTTGGAATCGTTTACACCTAATATAATATAGGAAAATATCGCGTATTCATAGAGATTTCCGGACAACCATTCTTTGCCAGTGAGATATAAATCATGTCGATAAATATAGTTTCACGATACCCACCTGAGAGGGGCGGTCCTACTATGATACCCAAGCTGGCAGTAAAGTAGACAAAGGAAAAGGCCTGCTCCATTTTCTGTCGTCCAACAATGTCCATGGCTATTACAAGATTCGTTACGATATGTGCACCATAAAAGAATCCGAATCCTGACGAGGCAATGACATACACGGCAAAGCTATTTGACGGTGTATATAGTGCTACAAAACCGCCTAATAAGATTGTCAAAACGACGTACAGAGTTAGCCTGTTCAGGTTTTTAATGTTGCACAGAACACCCCCGACAATACGTCCTACGATATTGCCAATGCCGAAACAGGAAAGAAGAATGTCAACTTGAACTCCAGCAAATTTCATTTCTGTATACAGATCAGGTCCAAGGATTAATGGTATGGTAGAACTGATACCCAAAAGGGCGTTGTTAATGGCATAACAAATGTAAGTTTTATTTTTAAACAAACTGAGACCTTCCTCTGTGTACAATTGTTGATTATCTGGCGACTGTGCACTATTGTTGCTCCCCGATCTTTCTAAACCGGATATTTCTTTGCGTTCTTCCGTTGATGTTAACCGAATCGGTCTCATGAGGGCCCCTACGACGCAAGTGTTCAAACAGAGTCCCGCTATGATATACAAAGATGGCCGCCATGAGAAGTGCTTGATGAGTAGACGCTCTAACAGGGGTACTGCCAGAACTCCACATCTTCCCCCCATCAAGGTGATTCCGGAGGCGATGCCACGGTACCGCTTGAAGTACAAATTCACCAGGATAATGGATTGCAGGAAAACCATACCGCATCCCATACCTGTATGAAACAACATATTAAATTTCCATAATCGCTGTTTACTATAATACACCTTCCCAAAATTATGTTGCTTGCTGGATGGGTTCACTTGATTCATTTGACGACATACATTTGAACAATATTTCGTGACATAACTACCCTAAAATACATTCCGTGAACTGCGCGTGCATATATAATATTGACGAGCACTGGCTATGACGAAAACGGACGCGATTGTTATAGTGTCAGGAACTGGGATCACCATAACCCAGAACCGAAACCTGTCCAACGAGAGCGGGACGAGATTTGTAATGTCTGGATGGTAATACGCGTGTAGACGTAGATACTTTCGTAGCAGGAGAAGACATCAATCTTCTATTATACTACGGAACATCGTCTGCAGTTTTATGAGAGCCAATTGCGTCACCAATTGTCATAAGTGTCGACGGGTACGACACAGTCCACCACCTACAACCCCAATCTGATTAAAACTCAAGACTTAATAACCGCTCCTCTATCGGACATGTCGCTAATTAAGATCTGGGACAGAGCCTATAACAAATCCGTCAGATGACCTCCGAACGGTCAAATAGTCGCCCAGTGAGACGCCTCGTAGCATAGCGTGTGGGCTTTACTCCTAATATTAACGTTGTTGTTGCGATGCAGCTATGAACTGATTTTATGAAACAAAATAACCGTACCTATATATCCAGCAGTGCAAGAGAAATCCCTTAATCTTTTCACCTGGTCTGTCATTGAAGAGAGCAATGGGGAGAAAATAATAATCTTCGGTGAATGCTCATGGAGAGCAAGAACTTCGTCAGCCGCCTGGGTTGGATATTTCTGCGCCCCGTAACTCATTCACTGCACTCGGCAACATCTGGTAAGGCAAAGATTTCCCGTAGCCCGTAGGAAGAACGGCTATCCAGTGTCTTTTACGTAGTATGCAAGAAAGCATCTGCAGTTGCTCCTGCTTTAATGCGGGCAGGTCAAATTAATGGCACACCATCTCGATCTGGCCCTTGAACTTCGCCGCCACTGAATAGGCACCTTTCCGCCTGTTGAAGTTGGACTGTGATTGGTCGCCAGTCTGACATGCGCGACAGATTTAACATACAGACTGTCCCAGATCTTAATTAGCGACATGTCCGATAGAGGAGCGGTTATTAATTCTGAGTTTTAATCAGATTGCTATACCCCCTACCTCGTGTTCCGAGAAAAAGCAGCCACGACTCAAATGCAATTTCGAGGGTCATGTATAATGAAGAAAACTCGTTTTGGTATATAGCAGATATTGCCATGGCGTGAAACATTCCTTACCACCTAAGATGCTAAAGGTGAAGTAGAAGCTGATGATATCTGAGACGTTGGCAGAAGCCACAAAGCCAATCGAGGAGAGGAAGCCACCAAGGATGATCACTGTTCTGTGTGAAGTCCTAGATACCAGCAATGTGGACAGGGGTCCTGAAAAAGTACGGAACGAAAGGAACCATTAATGGAGGGAGGGTTGGGGAGATTTGGCTTAATGTCACACTCAAGTTTGTTTCACTGATATGGTGACAGTCAGTTTGGTTGGTGGAGGAAGCCGGAGAACACGGAGAGAACCACCGCCCTTCGGCAGGTAACTGACAAACTTTCACACATGGACCAGCTGGGCTAGAACCCGTGCCGGTTTAGCGGTGTGAGGCTAGCGGTCACCAGCGAAGCGCCTTAGACCACTCGGCCACCGAGGGCCCGAACCATTAATGGGAGGATATAACACAAATCTATAGCGACATCCGGATGTCGTCGGTTTAACCCTACCTCGCCTGGGGGTGGGCCATTATGACTCCCCCCCCCACCAAACTTTCTGTGCTATCTCCGGAACGACAAAAAATGGAGAGCTGACACTCCGTGACTTTATAGTTTATCATATTGGGGTCATTTTGGGCCTAAATGCATAACCCCCCGAGCAGGGGATCATGGGTTAATTCAAGATGGCGGATACGTTGGGTACCAGAAAAGTGATGGTAAGTTTCAGCCCTCTAGCTCAAGGGGTAGGGAAAATAATTAGGGGAAGCCATCCCCCACCCCCACCCCCCAGGCCTGGACAGTTCCCAAAAAGCCCAGGCCAGATAGATCACTCACTGCGAGAAGGGCACAATGTTTCCAGTTCAGGAAACTCATCGGAAATATATTTAGAAACTGCAACGTAACAGTTTCCAAGCCTGTGTCCATCAGCTATCCCGAAATGGAAACTCATGTTTTCACGCATGAAAGCTTTGATCCTTTTTTTTTGGCTGCAAAAGACACATTCAAGTGGCTCGACTATCGACATCTATATCAGCTATCGACACACAAATATAACAGTCTGGAATCCAGCGATGATCGCCCACTCTACTCACATACTGGGGCAAATAGGCCCAGGTAAATAGTACATGTAAATTTCTTTATGTCCAGATTGTATTTGATTGGGTTCGCGCAGACAGACCCTAAGTTATTGATTGTACTAATCCATATACATTAGCTTACCAGGCGCAGGAATAGAGCAGTTTCCAATGTTGAGGGAAAGAGTGAAGCCTAATTGTGAAGTGAAATTCGAGTTTATTTAGATCATGTTAGTCAAACATTGTCTATCCTTTTACAACGTAGCAAAGAAGAGCCTACATGTACAGAGAGGAAGAGCTAAAAAAAACCGACACACATACGGACCCATGAATGATCAACTGAACACACAGAGAAACTGTCTGAAAATGCACTCACCTATGCAGTTGAATAGACCGAAGAGTAGAGAGCCAACTAATGCTCCGTTAGCCTTGCTGATGTCCCAGTTATGTATGATCTCTGTGACGTAGACCCCACAGGTCAAGGCCACACCTAAAGACACGAAAGCGTTCATAGTCGTCCCAGCCAAAACAGCCCACGCCCATCCTTGATCCTGTTTTGTTGATGGTTTGAAACAGCCCATGGTTGAAGACGAGCAGGTGTATTCCTCTACTGTATGGGTGTAAACGATATTTCATGTGATTTTAAATCTGAAAAGCGAATTAGCAACTATATTAGCGATAGTTTCTAACTGTAATAGAAAGCGGGGTTATCTGCACGCAGACGTGTGCCGGGATTTCCCACTGTATTAACACGTGTGTATTGCTGCAAAACGTCTTTAAGAACGCAGGTTCCATCCTAGACTGGATGAGTCTCTATTTCATATGTACTATTTAATAATAATAAAATGATCTTTAATAAATATATACGTTTGATAAATAAATAAATAGAATGAAAAAAAAAAAATGAAAAAAATATTTTTATGTTTCAAGCATTTCTTAATAGGCAGAGTTACTTCCTCTTGTTTCCCGTTTAAAATACATTATGAAACAGGGGTTGGATCCAGTCTAGTTCCATCCCAATTTTCCGGAATGTCGTGAATTTTTTTTTTCAATTTCTGTATGATTCATATATGGAAAAATAAAGTATTGTATTGAATTAAATGCGAGCACAGGCGACATGACTTTCAACCTCAATCAAATAAGTTAATAACAATATTTTTGCAGACTGTAGGAAGCTACGATGGAGATGAATTCCTAAGAATACAACCTCGTATCTAAATCGGAACATATTCAATTGGTTCATTCTATCATTCCATGACATACCATGCATATGTTTATACTAACGACCTCCCGAACTATGGCATCCTTATAATTGATAAGCTGCATCAAAGTGTATGTACAGTTTCAATATTGAATCCAGAAAACTCAGTTTTCAGCAGAGAACAAGAGGTGCCGAGAGAGGCCTTCCTGTGAAGCCATATGGTTACTTTTTATTCGCCAGACGTCGTCTTACATATCTCACCAGCCAATGTTATTCGACACGTGTCTACATCAGTCTATTCGGACAAACTAATTCAGTTCATGAAATGAAAAAAAGTCCTTAACACTACATACCAGCACGTAGATGAATGTTGTCGTCGGGTTAAGTTAAGAGGATTATGAGCACAACATTCGATGACGTATCTCCCCCTGCGCTATAGTTATGTCCGCACTATGGACTATTCTCCTGAGATCGTATGCTGAGTTTGTTGGAGACAACAAACAAGGTGTCATGGCCGGTGACGGAGTTTGCTAGCTTGATTGTTCCAACTAGATAACCGCTAAGGTAACTTCATTTATAGATCAAGCATGTTTAGCAGAAAAACCTTTGTCCTAATCAGCCAGTGCGTATCTTTTAAGGGCTTGTAACCCACGTGGGGTTCAAATTTTATGATATTTTTAATGTACAATTACATGTTTGCTTATGTGCAATTCTAGCCTTCATAGTGTTAGTAAGATAGGCAAAATCTTCAGCTGACTGAGTGGAGCGCCTGTAAACTGACGATCCTCACAAACTCTGCAAGGGTCCTCACTATCAGTTAATTTACCCTGATGTGTTCATCGTTTTAATTAGATTACTTGATCTCTCGAGTTTTTGCCCCCTGACGCCCGAAGGGACAAAGGGGCTACAGTATTGGGGCGTCCGTGCATCCGTCCGTGCGACTTCGTTTCCGGACAATAACTTCTAAAAAACTGAAAAGATTCTTTTAAAATTGGGTATATGGGTACCTCGTCTCAACATCTCGCTTGGGATTGCTCAAGCCGATCTGCTCATAGGTGGCGCCACCTTGGGGCCAATTTGAAATTTTGTTTTCGGACAATGACTTCTGAAAACCTGACCGAATAAGAACAACTTTGGTAATTGTGGGTACCTTGCCACTAGATCTCACTAGGGATTGCTCTCCATGCCAAGTACTGTACGTTACGATTCCAAGCCAAATCAGTTGTTCCGACGTCGGGGGACTTCAACCTGTGCATCAGTTTTTTAAATGCTGCTCAGGGGCTGACGTATTCATGTTCAAAGTGTGACCATAACATTTAGTGCAATTTTGGTCAACTGAAAACACAAAACTCCACAGGAAAATATCTGTTTGTTTTTAGAATTGTTTGACCAATGTTTTTTTTATAGGGGTTTTTTACTTGGCAAAGTTATCAATTTAATTGAAAATTTGTAACTTCTCCAAATATAAACATTCGAAAACAAGGGATCATTTTATGAAGAGACAAACATTCAAATATGAATAAATTCATTGATTCACACAGCCAGTATATTCGCATATTTAAAATCCCGAAGAAATAAGCTTTACAATAATTATCGCTCTCAGAAATATCAAGGGAATAATCCTGAATAGATCAGGCTGCACATCCACAACTCAATTTCAGAGATTTTACCTGAAAATCAGGGATATTTTCCTGAAATTCAGGTATATTATCCATGAATTAAAGCTAAATTACCTGAATTTTAGGGGATTTTACGTACCTCAATAGGGTCGGGAACTTACTGATCAGGGTAATAAAATTTGCTTGAATTTCAGATAAAATCCTCTCATTCAGAGATCTTTTTTTCCGAAATCCAGGAAATTATCCCTGAATTTCAGGTAAAATCCCTGAAATTGAGTTGTGGATGTGCAGCCTGATCTATTCAGGACTATTCCATGAATATTTCTGAGAGTTGACGTGTATGTTGATCATTCTCACAGTAAGACGACACATCTCAGAGGGTGTGTGAAAATCCTCTCTCGTGGGTCACAAGCCCTTAACACGACGTACTAACAATGACAATTTAAGGCCCAATTATATCTGCCACTGCTATGTAGATCACGTTGTTAACGTATTAGAAAGTTTTTCTCTATCTCTCTGGCTCACTCGTTATGCTCTGATAGATTCGCCCTTCTTATCTCTCTTCTTTGTGTTTTTGACCCTAGGGCTACTTTTAACTGTTCCTCGTTTCGCCGAGTGCACTCGTATAGTGGCATAAAAGGACCACGGTACCTTCGTTTGCATCTGTTTGTGTAGCCTACTATTCTCCTAGTATACCTGGGCTTTTCGAACAATTTCACAAAAACACTTCCACCCCAATGATATATAAATGTACTGAAGTTTGATGTTTGGGGCATGTAGTCTGTACAGACGTGTTTTACGTTCATAAAGTTAGACCGCGGTTCGCATTTCGCAGTTTGTTATTTCGAGGATCAGTCATTCAGCGACTCATTGCAGCGCCCCTAGCAGCCCCACCCCCCAACCTGGCGTCAGATTTGATATATGAATATGCAAAGATATAGAGCGTGACATTCTCTCTTGCTATGCGAAGATTGGAGTACAAAGTACTCATAATAAAAAAAATTACAGATTTCCATATGTTCAAATAATTGCTGGTCCCCTCGAATAACGAACTGCGGTCTAACTTTATGAACGTGTAAATGTACCAATAATATCAAAGACAAGAAAGACAAGTGACGAAAAACAACCAGTTGGTGAGATAAGTATTAGGTTGGGAAAAGTTGACGACGTCTGGCTACTTAAAAGCAACCATATGACCTCATGGTAAAGCCCCCGTCGAGACATAACTTATAGGTTAGAATACGGAGGATTATAGGACACAGTCTTGGCATCTAAGACGCGCTTTTATTGCGTTTGTCCACGTATTTGAAGAAGCGCACTTTTGTTTAAATACATGCTTTTTGTCACATATTAGACCATGTTAAAGAGTGGTTGTCTGAACCTAAACGTTAAAAAGAGAATCAGTAAATGCATTGTTTCCGAGAATTGGACCCTATATACATGATAACGGCGAATATGAATTTTTGTTTGTAAATATAGAAATAAACATTTCCCGCTCCCTCTAATGAGAATATCAAGGAGTTCATTGCCAATTGATCATCTCTGTGCAACACGAGCTAAACTGGATAGCAAAACTCAGTTATAACTATGATAACGGGTGAATTTAATATTGATCTCGTCTAAACTGAACGTTGTTCCAAACACATATGAAATCCCATTATTTCATCAAACCTAGTATATATTATTTTCCTAAATTCTCACGAAAATAACTTATCATTCAGAATCCTGCTCAGTGCCATCACAGGACACCTTCCCATCTTTCAACACGATGAAACCCTGAAAAAATATCGAAAATTTATCACAAGAGCTATTAAAAAAAAAAAAAAAAAAAAAAATAAACAGAAAAAAATAAATCAGAACACCAGTTGGATAATACTGTTTATCCTTTAAAGATAAACCATTTTATTCTGTATTGCCCGCCCAGTTGGAGTTGTGAGATTTACTGGTAAGAGTAGCCTCCCTTGGTGTGATAGGCTGCGCAGTTGTCATGTTGTCGCCACATGATTGAATTGCATAGGCAATTGTTCCTGTTGGGGGGTCCTTGAATTGATCGGCCTCTCGCGTCAGGGTTTTTGTGGAACACACACACGATTAATTTCGTCTTCACATTTTTGGAGTTTTTCTGTATTTTTGGTCAAGCTTGTTGCTATCCATCTTGTCATCGGGTTTGAGAAATTAGTTTTTTAACTGAAGGCGAAGTCCATGAAGCGGAAATATTTGATTATTTACACTATTTTTCAGATTGTGTTGCCTGTGGGGTACGGCTGTGTACAGTGGCACGCGGTAGCGCCATGCAGTGAGTGCGATTGGGGTCAAACCGCCATCAACTCGGTCAAGTGCTGTCAGTGTTTCAACGGTTGGAATACGCTGTACATAAATAACCGAGGAATCTTGTACCATGTGGACAGTTGGTGGACTCCGACTGAACAGGACAACTTGGAAGATTTCCAAGTAACTTGGTGAGTGTATGTCCGTGACTAAATTATGGGGTAAATCATGGGACGGCCGTATAAAGGCTATAATAGTTACCGTACCAGTACTGATGTAATTGTTGTTGTTGTTGTTGTTACTATTGTTTTGGAAATTCAACAACTCAAGCGGGGATGTATTTATGATGAACAGATAAACTTCTTCTGGAGGTTCAACAATCTCAGTTTTGGAGTTATAATAATTTCTTGTTCACTTGTGTTCACATGAGCCCCCTCCCACCTGTGATGGTTTAGCTATAGAACCTGTGCTGTGTAGGTGGGCGTGGCAGTTTTCGCTACACACAGTCATTCGAGACTATAGCCATTCCTGGGCTAATGGTTACCTAGTACATGTACTGTCTGGCGACGATAATCTGTGAAGTACCGTTTCGTGGCTGAAAACGCCAACAGTAGATGATGTGTGCATGTTCCCTGTTGGAATTTGCCAGGGCAAATGACTTAATTGGGGCGAGTTAAATGATCAAGTTATTTATCAGTTAATGCATCACTCAAACAATTATCAGCATGCAGTTTTATCATTTTTGCTGATGGGGCATGTTTTTAGGAATCCTTTTCCCAGATGCGGTAAGAAAATTAAAGTGGAGTCTGCAAATCCAATGGATATATAGCTGAGTGCTATTTCAGTTATTTCAGTAGTATATATCGTCATACCTAAAACTGAAGTACTGCCCTTGTCGCATTGACATAGTTATTTGGATTTCACTCATCCCAGTTCAGCATAGTTCTAACATTTTGTTTTTTACACCCCCAAGTGCATGTACTTGACTATAATAGGCCTATGTGGACTAGAGGGTCGTATTTTCTTCATATATACATTCGATGAGAATGATAAGGTGAAAGTGTACAAGTGTGAATTGAATCAATGTCACAGTGACAATTTGGAGAGCGGTAATTTGGTAACAGTCTTGGAGTGACTTGAATTGTGATTGATTCGAGATAAGAGTATTTGAGTTTTGTGGTACATTACGGGCAACTAAAGAAGAGCAGTACTTTTTGTCTCTTCATCCCAGTCTCAGGGTGAGAGTTCATTCTCCTAAAGCAGTTAAGTATATATGCTTGATTTGAATCAAAGTATCACAGTATAAGTACCAGGTATAGGAGAGGTATGTTTCTATCAGTGTGTCCATTCAAAGGTGCTATTTTGCACCATGCACTCGCAGTTTCACTTTGACCCTATCCCCATGCAGGTTTGATGGTTTAATTTAATTTTTGACGTTGGAGGAAATTATGAGATACTGAATATTGAGTTTGAAGGAAACTTGTAAAATTGGCCTGTTTACCATGGTTAGTTCATCCTCGCCAAGCTAGGGTATTTCTATCCTAAATACCAGTGGTACACATGGTAATGAATCCTGTTCATAGAAATTGATACTGTAAATTTCAGCCAATCAGCAAAGGAACATCCTGTGTATATTGACCAATCTAATCACTTGTTTCACATAACCATTTTGTTACAACAGATTCATTTATATTAAAAGTTGATGAAACGTCACGGTGGTCTGCTATGTAAGATGGTCAAGGTTTTGGCTGTTGTGAAGATGTGGTTAGGTTAGTTAGGATTCTTTGTCAATGTACACAAAGCAAATGATATGATGAGGTAAGAAATGGAGTACTATTATGTTTGTCAACTCGTGCCAACAAAGTTAAGGTTAGTTTTTCCTCTGATGGAATGAGACAGAGCCTGTTAATTCATGCCAATCTGTGTTGAACTGCTTGTGATAATGACTTGTAGTTGTTTGTATTTGCACTCTGAGTTGGATGGGCAGAGGACTGTCATGTCGGTAAGAATGATATCAGGATTCTCATTCTGCTGAATTGTTTGTACAAGTGTTTGTGGCCCTCATGCATTCTGCTTGACAGATTACAGTAAGAAGGCTACTTTTATGGTTTTTGTACAATAGGACTGCACTGCACTGTATATATCGTATACAGAGGATGAGAAATAACCGGTAACATGCGTTAAGGAGGTACATGCAATCCAGATGTCAACTATAGTCAATACTGGATTGTTTCATCTTTGTTTCATCCTCGGAAACCAGGGACTTCAAATATTATTTATTGAACATTTCAGTATGTAGTCAAAGTCCCAAGTTGTGTTCCATGCCATGATGATCTCACGGTGAAAATTATTCTTGTCGAATGCATAGATTTTAAGATTGTAAGAGATGCTTTTTATCGAGCGACTACTTTGGAAGATCTTTTAGTCGGGTGAGGGAGGATTGCGTCTTGGGTTATTTGAGAGAAATCGGGCTGTTACATAAGTTTCAATGGGTGTATCTTTTAATGCGTTGGATTATTAAGTTAGCGACTTGAGTACTTAGAATTTTGTTGATCATCGCTATAAAGCTGAAATATTGCTGAACGCGACATTAAACCTTATTTCTCTCTCTCTCTCTCTGTAGTCAGTTAAACTGGAGATATGAGGAACTATTCCAATAATATCTGGAATAGCCTGACCTACTGGCTTTGACTTTTGAGAGCAACATTTCTGCAGCTACATATGTAGTACACATAGGTAATGGTGGCCAGTATGCCAGTTGATTTTTCTCCAATCTCTAATGACATGCTGTCTGTCTGATTGGGCCTCTGACCATTTACCAAACACTTGAGTATGCTTGGGTTTCATGCCATTCATCAACCAGTGAGAGCACTCAGCAAGTGCACCGTATCATGCAATGTTCCAGAATTAGTCAATCTTGTATTCAGTAGACCAATTCCCCACAGTAAAACACACGGTCCAGGAGTATATATACATGTAGGACAGAATTGAATTGCCGGTGGTGTTTGGACAGAAAAAGTGTAGTCCATTTGTGGACATGGTCACGTCAGTATGGGTATAGGGTGATTTTGTGCCAGTGGGATATAGTGCACCTATTCGCTGTATTTCAAGTGTTATTGTTTGGCTGGAAGTGTCACAGGATATAGCTCTGGCATTGGGCCGCACGCTGAAATGGGCCTGTTATCGAACATTTGACAGTGGTCGGGTTTCACGCCAATTACCAACCAATAAGAGCACCCGTAAGTAAGCATGACATAGCATACTTTTTGGCATTGCCAGTGGCAGTTTCGGTAAGAAACGTGCTTCGCATCCTGTTCAAGTGTGCATTCATATCAACATGAATATGTGTTAGCCATATATAGTGGTCACGGCATTTGGAATAAAAATTCACCTTTTAGGTGTAAGTAGGATGGGCAATTCCTTAGTATTTGCAATTCTCAGAGCGAATGATTTCAAGCATTTGTAAGCTAAATAAATTAATAGGCAGGTAGAATTATTGGTGGGTGAATGTGTTTAGACACATTCTAGTGGCCGAATTCTGGCGGGCAGATAGGGGTTTCAGTTAGGAAAGTTTGTATATGAGATAGAACTCATTCGGTGGGTGCCACCTCGACGAATTCCCGCGGGGCACCCGGTTATGTGGCTGTCCAATCGATGTGTTTCCCGAGGGACGTGCAGTCTACGTGATGTGTGATCTTCACTCGATGTGTTTCCCGAGTGGGTGGGTGTCACCTTGACGAATTCCCGCGGGGCATCCGGTTATGTGGCTGTCCATTCGATGTGTTTCCCGAGGGACGTGTTGTTTACCCAGTGTGGGTGTGGGTAGCGGTAAGTGTGTGCTGATCACTCTATGTTGTCACCCCTCCTAGGGTTTAGGAGCGTGGGTGCTACGGTATCTAATGAGACAAAATATGTATCATACTGGGGGTTGCTGATGTGTCATTACATAGCAGACGGTCAGCACTAAAAGTATATATCAGCCCGCTGGGATTTGGTACACTATACCATGTAAGTTAGCCAATAAAGCCGTGGCCGTCTTCATCCAAACCTCTAAATATGCTTTGGTGTGAGTTTGTTTAATTAAGGGCAATATCTCTAGAATAATACTGTTTATCCTTTAAAGATAAACCATTTTATTCTGTATTGCCCGCCCAGTTGGAGTTGTGAGATTTACTGGTAAGAGTAGCCTCCCTTGGTGTGATAGGCTGCGCAGTTGTCATGTTGTCGCCACATGATTGAATTGCATAGGCAATTGTTCCTGTTGGGGGGTCCTTGAATTGATCGGCCTCTCGCGTCAGGGTTTTTGTGGAACCCACACACGATTAATTTCGTCTTCACATTTCCCTCCCGCCCACCCTGGACTCAGAAAATTAATTAGCTTCAAAGTTTTGGCTGAGAGTATTGTCTATTGCAGTTAAAATGCACGCATAATGTGAGCCCAGCTGTCGTGGGTATCCTATATTGTGCAGAACAACAGCTATTCTGGTTTATTTATCTATCATATTTGTAGAATCGGTGTATGTCCTGGCTCAGGAGAATAGATGCTGCTGTTTTTCTCTTCTCTTATATTTTGTAGGTACGAAGAGCAAGTGCTGGAACTAGGAAGGAATCTCCTGAGTTAAAGATTTCGTCGAAACAGTTTGCAGTTGCCAAATTTATTGTACGCTTTCGCGATTGACATGGTTCAACGAATACATTTGTAACATTGAACAGTTATGTGTGCACCAATGTCACGGCTTTCTTATCGGTTTCGTCATGTATGTTTTACTGTACGCGGCCGAATTCTGGCGGGCAGATAGGGGTTTCAGTTAGGAAAGTTTGTATATGAGATAGAACTCATTCGGTGGGTGCCACCTCGACGAATTCCCGCGGGGCACCCGGTTATGTGGCTGTCCAATCGATGTGTTTCCCGAGGGACGTGCAGTCTACGTGATGTGTGATCTTCACTCGATGTGTTTCCCGAGTGGGTGGGTGTCACCTTGACGAATTCCCGCGGGGCATCCGGTTATGTGGCTGTCCATTCGATGTGTTTCCCGAGGGACGTGTTGTTTATCCAGTGTGGGTGTGGGTAGCGGTAAGTGTGTGCTGATCACTCTATGTTGTCACCCCTCCTAGGGTTTAGGAGCGTGGGTGCTATGGTATCTAATGAGACAAAATATGTATCATACTGGGGGGTTGCTGATGTGTCATTACATAGCAGACGGTCAGCACTAAAAGTATATATCAGCCCGCTGGGATTTGGTACACTATACCATGTAAGTTAGCCAATAAAGCCGTGGCCGTCTTCATCCAAACCTCTAAATATGCTTTGGTGTGAGTTTGTTTAATTAAGGGCAATATCTCTAGAATAAATATGATGACCGAAGACATTGATTTTAAGTTGATGGACATATTTTTGAATGAGCTAAATACTTTATAAAACGAATGATTTCCTCTTGTAGGAAATTCATCAACACAAACCAAAAATGATAAACTATTGGTAGCCTCTGCTATACTTAGTTAATTCAGTATAATGGACTGTTCAGGGGATATGGAGTGCTAGTCCTGATACAACCCATGAATACAAGCAATACACTGTAACAATTGGCGACATGTTTACGCCTCAAAATGAAACATGATTTTTCCCAACTTTTGGGACGTGTAAGTAGGTACATGTTTCATTTTGAAACGACTTCATGTTTCAATACGAAACATGCGTCATCTTCATGTGTTAATGATGTCTCAATATGAGACATGTCTTCGTTAAGCATGTGTTCGTTTGAAACATGTAACATCCTGTATAGTGAAACATGTGTTGTATGTATATTTCTCAATCTTAAACATGCTACGGTCGACTACATGTTTCAAAATGAAACGTCTACGCCCAAACATCGCAAGTGAAACGGGTCTGAACATGTCCCAAAGTTGGAAGTGTTTGAAAATACTCTACCTTCAGTTACATGTTTCATCAGACCGCCAGATCGCTTATGAAAGAAACTGAAATGGACGAAACATTTTTTAAATTCAATTTTTTATTCTCTTATCTTCGATGAAAGTCAAACTAAACCAACAATAACCATAGTTAATCAGGAACATATATGATAGACTGCTTGCTCCTCAGCTTAGCAATTACTTAAAGAAAATTTCAGGCAGATATATGTTCGGTGCATCATATTTCCTGATGTGAACCCATTAATCAGAGTGAAAATTGTTCATGACAATGTGCCCAAGTTCTGATTAACAATATCACTGATTCACACTAAACTTGTATACTATTCACATTCAGATATTAACCAAAATGATAATTTACCGTATGCCGTATTGGTCCGTTGACACGACACGGTCTAATGCAGCACGCTAGAAGCAGTTATTAATAGTGGTACAATGTTACATACAAATATCGATCATACTTGCCGATATGTGCGTTTTACTTGTTAATGATTTATTACTCGCGGTTAATACTACCTCTGCTGTGACAGTCGGTTGAAATGCCATCCCATTTTGGGAAATGGAATACGGATCGCAGATGATTAAAAAACCCACGAAGACCTGGACTCGTATCGAGTTGTTGCAACAGTGATCACATTCACGGAGGAGGGAGAAACATTATTTTTACCCACCAACAATATTCAATATTCTCAAACGTATGAAAAATCACACACAATGACCGCGAATCTCGTGTACGGCATATAGAATAATAGTAATGACTATATGCCCAGAAAATCTCCTACACATTTGTTGTTTCTTACAATGCGTGCTCTCATTGGTGCCCATCAAAGGCATTTTTTTATGGCAACCCTGTTACGCATCTTCAACGCGATTGCTCTTAACCTTCCCAAACATGGATCCCCACTCCTATCCAACTTTCTACTTTTTCCCCCAAACAGGAAAACATTAGGAGCTGACACTGCGTGTGTATAGAGTATTATTTTGGGGGTCATTTAATCTCTATTTACATACCCCTCCTAGAAAAGGATAATGAATAAATACAAAATGGCGGCTATTTGGGTTACCTGAATTTTTCTTCAAGATTTTTGATTTTCTGTGGATAAAAGTGTACAAGAAGTATTTTATTTCAGATAAGATAAGAATTTCCTAATTTACTATGTAGTTTTCTTCGGAGAACGTAGCACAAACCCCAAAAAAATAAAAAAAATAAACGAAAAATCGACCAAAAAAGCATATTTAGAATATGACGTAGCTGTGAAGTCTTCAAAGCTGTCATCTGGCAATTGGATTTTTTTGCACTTCCTAGAAGAGCTTGGTCACAAGATATATTGTGGGACGTTTTAGACCTCAAGCTGAAGAAGTAAAAACAAATTTAGTGGGACGCTGTCGAGGGTCAAATGGTCTCTACCCAGGCCTGGGCAGGCCTCAAATACCGTAAGCTTGGACGAGTTAAATTATGATGCAAATAATTCAATTAAATTGGTCAGTCAGTTAATCCTCAATATCTACAGATATCTTCACGATCGCTACAGACCAGAAATAAATATATGTAAGCTAGTGGTAGGCCTGATCATATCTTTTATTTGCTTATTAATAAACCTCATGTATGATGTAGCAATGTATTTCTGAGTCACGGTAAGATCAGTTTGAAGACGACGTGGTGTCCATCGTTTACACCGCGTTCCCTGAGACGGTTGTACATGTTTACGCTTTGATGTTTCAAACAGCATTTCGGCCCTTTAAAGTAAAACGGCAACGCGACTAAAACATGTCATAACCCTCAAATAGCTCTATCGTTACGTGTATGGGACATGTTTTTTATGAAAAATAGAGTGAAACAGGTAGCATGATGAAACATCTCACATGTTTCCCCATCTCAAAATGAAACGTTAAACATGTAACCTCTTTTTGCAGTGTACCGAAATAACTAATCCGGAATTTAATAACAGTCAGGAAAGAGACCGATGAACAGAAACGTAGTGGGACGAGTTGTGTGATGGAACTGCGTATTTGCGGATGAAGATAAGAAATAAAGTATCATCCGAAATTTAATATAATGTTACTACATAAACAGGAACGTCAGAATGCCAGTTCAGTATTTCATCCAGTTTACTATTCATCGCGGGACAGGTGAAAAAATTCAACGCTGCATGTCTGATTTACGATATTTGTATATACGTTGTTCAACCTTGATTTATGCCGGCCTCTGTTTCGGGTTGATACAAACGAGAGAAATGACGCTTCATTGTGATAAATTCGTTATGCCAGGCTTTTGCGTGGGTTTACAGGCTGATATTTCGTCGAGAAGAGAAATATGTTAACGAGCACGCGAAAGCCAGATTTTTCGAATTTTTTTTATTTATGTGTTTTCTTCGCAAAAACTGGTTGATAAATTAGTAAATAATAATCTGATATGAAATAAAATAATTTTTGCTCGATTTTCCATGCAGTAAGGTAAGAATTTTTAATATGATGGAAATGTAACTTTTCTAGCACCCCACATGGTCGCCAATAACCCAATATGATAAACTGCAAAGTCACGGATTGTCAGCTCTTAAGTTTTCGTCGTTCCGGAGAAAGGAGCAAAAATCAACAGGGGGAGCTGCAAGTATCCCCCCTCCCGGAGGAGAGGTAGGCTTAATAAGACCGATCGTAAGCATTACATCTATTTCCAATACCACTTTATAAGTTCTATAAGTATTACTTCCGAATTCGGAAAAGATCAATTCATGAAATTCTCCTAGATCACACGTATTTACACGGGGAAAATATAACTATCGATCCATATCTGTACTATCGTGCGTTGGTAAAATCACTGAGAAAATATGTTACAAGAATATGAGAGGGTTTGAAAAAAAAACAATTCACGCTCTAACCAGTTTGTTTGCTGAGTAAATCCACTCCCTTGGTTAGATCTCTGTATGATCAGTAAGAATCCGCAAGGGAGGCCAAAACAGTATATCATCTTCACGGTTTCAAAGGTTTGTATCCAGTGAGTTACCATATTCTGTTGAGTTAACCCTATCTGGTCTGGGCGATTTGAGACCTGCCCAGGCCTGGTTTGGGGGGGGGGGGGCATTTTCTTACCCCATGAGCTAGGGAGTATAAATATTTTCTTATCACTTGACCTATGGCGCTGAAACTTTAACCACACAGTACCTTTGGGTCAAGCTGTACTAGAAAATGTAAAAATCTAAGATAACCGCGATGATGATGTCACAGTGACGTCATTTTCGAAAAGGTATCTTTTGGATGATTTTTCGTTTTCTTTTTATGTGTTTTCTAAATCCGTAATAAATCAGTATATAATAAAAATGACTTTTGCCCATTTTCCCTCGTGGAAAAGCAGGAATTTTGAAGAAAAATGACGAATACACCCCTTTTCTGGTACCACACATGGTCGCCTTTTTGAAATCAACCATGATCCTCTACTTGGGTATATGCAAATTTGTTCAAAATCATCTCAATATGATAAACTAAAAAGTCACGGAGTGTGAGCTCTTAACTATTTCTCGTTCCGGAGATAGATTAGTAAGTTGGTAGCGAATCCACAATGCCTCCCACCCAACCCTGGTAAGGTTAATAGAATTATTACGGTTATTGAGCTGCTATTCATCATCTATTTTCCAATGCGGTTCATACAGTAACACGGACATCATCATGCTTCGAAAGTATCACTTGTATCGTACCACAAGGCCCGCTTTTAACACAGATCATATTCCTAATTTTTATAAGTGACATTATCAATGATACAGAGCTCTTTAAGGAGGTTTCAAACAGATCTAATTTTGGGTATACTGCGCATGTTTCTGCACATCTACAGCATTATGGATACAGGATATTTAAATGAAATGTAATGGCAAAAGAAAATATTAAAGAATAAAGAATATAGTTGTGAAAGGATTTTAAAATTCGATAATGTGTTTTCCAAATTTTTAGACCATACATGTAAGTCCACAGCGAAGTGACTTATTTTCTGGAAAATTGACATTATAACTTGTTAAAAAATAACAGCCTTACTATGAAAATGTAGTTATTTTTATGGAATTCCTATCTAATCCCATACACTGGAGTAGGGTTAAATCATTATAGTAGGCCATATTAAATATCAGATTTTACAAAAATAAGCCAGGTGACACCTCAGTTTATCATTTATTTTTTTATCTTTGAGAGTCTAGGCTCAAAATATAACAATAATAAAATGTATTATTCGGAATTTTTCTTAACATCCTTAATATTTTCTAGTTTGCTCACGACAAGTGTTATTATGCCGGATGGCGTATTCAGAATGCAAGATAACACCCTCGCAAGAGATCAGAACAAGTTATACAACTAGTTCTCATGTAAATGATTTTTTTCTAATTAATATTACAACAAAAATATCAATATCTGCAAGGGAAACTCAGCTTGTGAAATATACTGCATGTATTAGACTGATACAAGGGATATTCTATAATATACTACAAACTTGGGGCTTCTCGGGCATTTCAAAATGTCGCAGTGCAGAGAGGACATGAATTGTTGAGCCCCGAAAAGGGCCATATCCTCGCATGCTATATGGATGTTAAGAATTCAATATTTATCCACTATAACATAATTTTTTTTGCGCGTGTTTGGCGCGCATTTTCCCATCGATAAAAAGCTCAATTGTTTGGGGCAAAACTCAATTTCAAAATTTTCTCAAATATTCAATTCTTCAAATTCAAATTTTTAATCTGGGTTACCTAGATGAAAAAGTGGTTAAAACACACCTGCTGTTATGATATTTAAGAAAATATCGTTCCAACAAATTTAATCTCATAATTGAACCTTTTGTTGACATGTTACACTGAACTCCCTAATAGTGGAACAGTCTGGTGAGAGAAATGAGCCCACCAACATCCATCTTAGCTTGCTAAGGGCATTTCACGTTCCACTTAACACTGCCCTTAGCTTATCGCTATGATTCGGCATTTATTCCACATGGTGCCACCTCTCAGCCGCAAAGGACATATTTCTGGAGGGACATAATCCTGTTCGAAAGTTGTTCCTGAAGCATCAAGTCACATGCCCGCCGCATTTAAACGAGCTAATGAAATTATCTGTATTTAAATATTTTGACCTGGGCATCTCAGACATGTCAGTCTCACTTGAGTGCAGAGGCGCAAGACCGGGGGATTCTATGCGAGACAAAAACGAAGTTGTGCGAATCAGCTATTTTAGTTCTCACTCTAATGGAGCATGGTTCTTTGTTTTTCTTAAGAAAAATCATATTACAAACGACCATACCTATTTCAAAAAAATAAAATCGGCGACAATTCACAGGAAAAGGATATGCTTTATATTTTGTGATAGGGGCATTTCAAGGCCCACCAAGGGATCATTTCACTCGATGGCTTTCTGGAGGTGTATGTTCGTTTTATGAATGTGATTGTGCCGTTGTGGGATCTCACGGGACCAATCGGATGTGACCGATTGGAAAATGCCCTAATATACTCAGTTATCCCCCATTACTGCATGGCTATGAGCAGAAGTTTCTACGTATGATCGTGACATGCGTTAGGATGATGATCAACATCATGAAGTGAGGACATTGATCTTGGTAATGCAGAGCTAGAGGAAGGAGATAAATCTGTCAGTGTCATCAACGTCTCCCGATCCAGAAAAAAGGTGTGTTCAAATTCTACAATGCCTGAAAAATTGCAGAAACTAGTTGGAATACATGACAGTATGGTGATAAATAAAGTTTCAGTATAGTTACTTCTGGACGGTAACTTTCAAACACCTGAACGGATTCCTTGCAAATGGTGTGTGAATAACTTGCCACAGGATATCTCTCGAGATTGCTTTCCATGCTGGGTACCGAATGTTAAGCTTCCAAGCCAGATCACTAGTTTCAACCTCGGGGGGACTTCAGATGCTCTGGATTTCATTAAATTTCAATTAAATTGGTCAGTCAGTTAATCCTCAATATCTACAGATATCTTCACGATCGCTACAGACCAGAAATAAATATATGTAAGCTAGTGGTAGTCCTGATCATATATTTTATTTGCTTAATTATAAAGCTCATGTATACGATGTAGCAATGTATCTCCGAGTCACGGTTAGATCAGTTTGAAGACGAGGTGGGGTTGAATCACATTCATTAGAAAGCATTATCCGTCTTTTACACCGCGTTCCTTGAGACATGTCGCCTTTGCGACTCGGTTGTACATGTTTACGCTTTGATGTTCCAAACAGCTTTTCGGTCCTTTAAAGTGAAACGGCAACGCGAGTAAAACTTGCCATAACCCTCAAATAGGTCTATCGTTACGTCTATGAAACATGTTTTTTATGGAAAAATAGAGTGAAACATGTAGCATTATGAAACATCTCACATGTTTCCCCATCTCAAAATGAAATGTTAAACATGTAACCTTTTTTTTTTGCAGTGTACCGAAATAAATAATCCGGGCTTTAAGAACGGCCAAGAAAGAGACCGATGAGCAGAAACTTAATGGGACGAGTTGTGTGAGGGAACTGCGTACTTGCGGATAAAGATAAGAAATAACGTATCATCCGAAGTTTAATATAATGGTACTACATAAACAGGAACGTCAGAATGCCAGCTAAGTATTTCATCCAGTTTATTATTCATCGCGGGAAAGATGAAAAGGATTCAACGCTGCATGTCCGACTTACGATATTTGTATATACGTTGTTCCACCTTGATTTATGCCGGCCTCTCTTTCGGGTTGATGATATATGTTAAACAAACGAGAGAAATGACGCTTCATTGTGATAAATTCGTTATGCCAGGCTTTTGCGTGGGTTTACAGGCTGATATTTCGTCGAGAAGAGAAATATGTTAACGAGCACGCGAAAGCCTGGTATAGCTTATAATATCTCACTAGATATCAGTAACTAAATGTTCGCTTTAAACGCTGTATTCCAGCAGAAGTGAATAGATATTCAATCTCAAAACGGTGCCATAGCATATATTTGTCCTTTACCCTACATGGCCTGAGCGATTTTGGCCTAGATGGGGGGGGGGGGGGGCGGAAACTTTCTCATATATATTTTCGCTAACGCTAAGGCTAGAGGGGTGGAATTTACCACACAGTATCTATGTCTTTTCTTCGCAAAAAACTGGTTGATAAATTAGTAAATAATAATGTGATATGAAATAAAATAATTTTTAAGAATTTTGAAGAAGTATGATGGAAATGCCACTTTTCTGGTACCCCCCATGGTCGCCAATAACCCAATATGATAAATTGCAAAGTCACGGATTGTCAGCTCTTAAGTTTTCGTCGTTCCGGAGATAGGAGCAAAAATCAACAGGGGGCGCTACAAGTCCCCCTGGAGGACAGGCAGACTTAATAAGACCGATCGTAAGTATAACATCTATTTCCAATACCACTTTATAAGTTCTATAAGTATTACTTCCGAATACGGAAAAGATCAATTCATGATCACACGTATCTGCACGAGGAAAAGATAACTATCGATCCATATCTGTACTATCGTGCGTTGGTAAAATCGCTGAGAAAATATGTTACAAGAATATGAGAGGTTTTGAAAAAAAAAAAATTCACGCTCTAACCAGTTTGTTTGCTGAGTAAATCCACTCCCTTGGTTAGATCTCTGTATGATCAGTAAGAATCTGCAAGGGAGGCCAAAACAGTATATCATCTTCACGGTTTCAAAGGTTTGTATCCAGTGAGTTACCATATTCTGTTCAGTTAACCCTATCTGGTCTGGGCGATTTGGGACCTGCCCAGGCCTGCCCCCTAAATATTTTCTTATCCCTTGACCTATGGCGCTGAAACTTTAGCCACACAGTACCCTTGGGTCAAGCTGTACTAGAAAATGTAAAAATCTAAGATAACCGCGATGATGATGTCACACACAGTCAGAAAAATGGTGTTAATTAACACTAAAAATTGGTGTTGACTTCAACACCAAAAAACAGTGTTGAGTTAGAGCCTACACCATATTGCCCCAACACCATTTATTGGTGTTAGTTAACACCGTTATTCGGTGTTGAGTCAGCATCCGCACTCGTCGGTCAACACTAAAAAATGGTGTTGAGCCGGTTTCAACACCATTTATTGGTGTTAGTTAACACCGTTAATTGGTGTTGAGCCAGCATCAGCACTTGTCAGTCAACACTGAAAAATGGTGTTGAACCAGCTTCAACACCATTTATT
>JAVTVY010020773.1:0-78370 GCA_036873755.1 Hanleya hanleyi
AAGCATCCAGGGATGGTAACGAATGCAGCGGGACCTGAACAGTAGGGGTTCATTGAGGGATACATTTACATCGATTTCTCGGGGCAATGATCGTCTCAGAGCGAGCTACGTCGGGAAAAAATATATATACGTTCCCTGAATTAATTACGCAAACCTGGGATTCAATCTCAGCCGGGGATTGGGTTGCCCGACCGTGTTATTCGAGGGGCTACATCAGCAGAGATAAGGCCCTCAGTGCAGAGTGGCCCCCTGCATATTCATTCATGTCACATGTACTTCCTTATAGTTAACTTATTGAGTTTCTATGTATATTTGTGGTCTGTAAATATTTTGAATGCGAATTATTATGATACATCCATGTGAACAATATACTTTTTATATACTACAATATTTATCAGTTGTAACGCTTAATACTATTTTGAATAGACATTTGTTAACCACTTTATATTACGCCTCATTGTACTGATATTTTTTATTGTAAGGTGGTCCAGGCCAACAATCAATTCGCTCTTCTCACATTCAACAACTTGGTTCACGTTTAACCACTGTCTGAGGGACAAATATTCTCGTGCTGTACCTCTTCATAACAGGAAATATCTTATCGGTACTTGAAAATATGACAAAGCTGAATGATTATTCACGTTAATGTTTGACCACCAATTTATGTTCCTATATCATACTATTACAACATATAATTTGAAATACACCATTCACTGACCAGGCAATCAATTCTCAATATTTGCAGAGCATTTTGTCCGTTACAGCAGTCGTTTTGTACTGCGACAAAAGAAATCCACGTATCTGAAGAGCTTTGTCTACTAACTTAACTGTAGAGTAATGAGACCTCTCCTCATGATCGACTGATATGGAGATTATTTCACTATGCTAATTGTTCGTGATTATACATTTACTAGGTTTTACTTCATTTATTATGCGCCATCATCTGATATGCCTAATATCGAGAGAGCATATACCTAATGCTATCTACACCGTCTCTAATCAGGCAGACCAATATCTACCTCATTCGGATATGCAAGAGATGGGAACTATTGACGACCTCCAGCGACTTAAGGATCATCAGGATCTGTGACATTTTTGAATTTTTTTGCCAAATCGAAATTTCTAAAAACGACCCTAATCATTATAATGACCAAATTTTATGACACAATGATACCATGAGACATGATATGACAAAAAAAAATTATTTATTTTTTTTGAAAAAATTTTCAACACCTCTGTGAAGGAAAAATGTAATGAAATGACAAAGAATTTCGTGAAGCGACTTTTAGGAAATAAATACAATAACAGGCCAGGAAAACGATAAATAAAATGACGCAACTAAGTTTTGGAGGTCCTACGAGCGAAATCGCCTGAAGCACGTGGCCGTACATCCATTCTCGACTCTGCATGTCATCACAAATGGCCCCTGAAATCTCACGATTTTGTCCCCGACGTGACAACGAAATAAAGATAATTCTATACAAAATAAACTATAGCAGATATCAATTTCAAATTTTCCACAAATACACAGTAAGATACGTACTTTTCAGCCCATCTGTTTAAATAGAGATCGAATTTAGCGCTTTCATCCCAGACACTCCGATATGTCTCAAACCATGCCTTCTTTTCCAAACAAGGTGACCCATCACATCTCAATAATATTCATACGCCCATCTAGGCATGTGCGAATTATCGTCAATATCATGTATGAACATCAAAGAAGCATAATAATTGAGCGAAATATGGTGATATTTAGCATCCAACATATTCATTTCGACAGTTTCGAAAGAAGACAACAGTTTCTGTAAACCTCTCTTAGGGATCTACTTTCGAACAGCCATACTCTAATCACTGCTAATATCCTGCCCTCCTCCTTCACGTGAAATCGCGCGAGATATGAAGGTGTGCTGAAACTGAAGGAAAACAGAGTATCCGTCTAATTTACATCAAATTTAGACAACAAAGATGGTATTATAGCAAATTTTGGTGAGTAGCCCTCATATCTGAATGGTTCGGCATTCCGATCGCATGGTCTGAAAGTGTTTGTCAATGAAAATGGGTCAGCGTAAACGTCTGTACATGAATGAGATTAACCCTCACGGCCATGTGCCAACAACAACAACAACACGTAACAACAACGACGTGTGAATGACTGTCTTTTCAGACGGACTTTGATTGACAGGTGTTCAGTTTTTTGTGAAGGGTTAATGCATCGAGGCCGGAAAAAGTCCACCTGAGCAGGAAGAAATGTGAATCGCCATTTTCCCGAACAATTCAGTTTGCTTGACCACGTGTAGCATTCTATTTTCCAACAACTTCAACTAGGTCATTCTTGTTTGACCTCAACGGAGAGATGATTCAACTTTATTCGTGAGTTAAATAGTAACCACATTTCTTCAATTTCCAAATTTTACTGCAAAAAAAACACTACATTTTTGATCAATTTTGTTCCACAAAGTCATTATTTTCGAATTAGTTTAAAGAAATAGCCACATTTTCTTGTGTTTAATTGTGTTTCCTATCTTTCTGGGATGAAATAATGCGCCCTTGATAATTAAGTGCCTTTTTGAAAATTTCAACCTGACAAAAAAATGTCAAAATGTCTTACATCCCCCTGGTCCTTAAAGGCAACTATATGACTTTACAGGAAAGCATCACTCGGCACCTCACATTCAGACCGGAGAATACGGTGGGTGTATAATACCTACATGCAGGAAGTATGCCCACTATATATGTCATGATGCATGTTTTCTCTCTCCATATATACTGTAGATTACATATCTTTATTTATCTTCAATCAATAGTTTGTTTAAATTATCTTGCTGCAAAAATATCAACCATGGGATGGAAAAAACCCGCCAGGGTGTTACTTCCGCCATACTACAATTATAATAGATTGACTTACTGTTTGTGTATATAGTCACTGTTCGGCGAATAAAGTATCCATCTATTCATTCATTCAAACTTATTGGTAGAACGGTAATACAGGAAGAAAGTCCGGAATAATATGAGCCCTTGATGGAGGTTTTCAGTGTCTATTTTAAACTTTTAAACTTTCTGCGCTATCTCCGGAACAACACAAAATGATGTGCTGAAACTCCATGACTTTATAGCTTTATAGAGGATCATGGGCAAATCCAAGATGGCGGCCACGTGGGGTATCAGAAAAGTGATATTTTGTTATATTTTTTCAAAATTTCTGATTTTCCGCGATGAAAAGTGGACAAAAACCATTTTATTTCACATCACATTAATATTTACTAATTTATCAAGCAGTTTTTGCGGAGAAATTGCTTAAATAAAAAATTCGAAAAATCCGACCGAAAAATCGACCAAAAATGCCGTTTTTTTCCAAATTGACGTCACTGTGACGCCATCAAAGCGGCCATCTTGGATTTTTTAAATATTTTGTGGTAAAGTTTGACCCAAGGGTATAGTGTAGTAAGTGTCAGGCCCCTAGGTCAAGGGATAAGAAAAAATAATTAGGGGAAGCCATTTCGCCTCTCCCCCCACCAGGCCAGGACAGGCCCCAAAAAGCCCAGGCCAGATAGGGTTAAATTCAAATTTAAATTGATTCGTGATCAATGATGTTCCGTGTCTATTTACAAATTTACAACATTTGTTTGAACACAACTGAAGTTCTGAGGAACCAAGACCAGTCCAAGAAATGGACTCGGTGTATGAAGATGGCACAAAGACACACAGCGTGCTTGTCTTTGGGGAGAAGTGTCCTTCCTTTTTATTTAAGGTTACATGTCCTAGTCCAGTGAGAAGATAGGAGGGGGACATTTCTTACTGCCGGACATATTTCTCTTTACTCCTACATAAAACCTTGCCCGTCATCTCCAGTTTCCCCGTTTTTGGAATGAGCTGTGCGATAATGTTACAATGATTTCCAGATGCGCCTGCGCAATTTCCACATAATTTGTGAACCTTGCATGTAGCAGTGTACACTGGATTTCAACATCACTGCCCACAGACAAATGTGACAGGGAAAGGCTCATTATATCGGAAATCATCCCTCAAGTCATTTCATCGATTCGGCGCATCTCATTAACCTTATAAAACATAGCTCGATTGGTGGCCCTGTTATACCATAAAATAAGTGAGATATAATGCGCTCGCTGGAGTGTCATCAACAATTCACCAGCTCTAGACATCTCGTGTAACAAAGTTTAAATGACAAACATCGACTGTGGTACTCCAAATCCATTCTCTCACAACTGTCGAGTGTCTCACAAAACGAGATAGTGGGCAACTTCGTAACTCCATTCCCGTCGTCGTTCATGATCGATTGGCGCCAATTTTGTGGAAAGCCTCGAGAAACTGGTGTCGAAATATTTGATTTTGGTGGGTTTGATTGCGGTGGTTAGTTCAGGCATCCTGACCGAACGAATTTTACCGGCTGACAGCGAGAAGATTTCTGTTTTCCTCCCTAACTTGTGCTTAGAACTGTGAACTGTGTAACAAACCTTCAGTATGCAGGGGAATCTGGACCATCCTCACCGGAATGTCTCACAACGAAGGTAGGAACCTCTTAATTATATTGTCCGCACTTAATTATATTGTAATTACCTACCCTGATTTATATCAAATCGTAAACCTTGTTTTGCAGAGTTTTACATGAAGAAAGATGGAACTTGTTAAACAGGCTGTAATGACCTATCTCATCAGACCAAAATATTGGAATATCAGTTTGCGGAAAAATCAAATCGTGGCATTGAATCACAAAACTAATATAGCCTTTGTGTTTGCTCATTCGTGGGTGATGTAACTTCGAAAAGAATACAATGTTGATTATCCAAGTTTAAATTGAAGATCTAAATCACCCCACTCACATTGAAAACACAACAAAAACACAAGCGTATGGTCTGGGCTCTCGTGCCCTCTTTAGTAATTAGATTGGAATTAGTGACCAGTCTATTTCGATCAAACTATTAGTTTGGGAATCTCAGTTTATTACGATCTATTAGATTGCTCTCCCAGTCTACATTAGATTAATTCTGCTCTATTTTGATATAATAAATTTAGAATAATTTCAATGGAACCGAATTATTGACATTTTAATCTGTGAAGATTAGATCTTGTCCTCGATTCCAATCTTCTCAGATCAAAATGTCAATCTTTCGGTGCGATTGAAATTATTTCCAATCTATTAGATTGAAAAGGAACAGAATGAATCTTAAATGTAGGCTGCAAATTCAATCTAATAGATCCTAATAGGCTGGAATTTTCAATCTAATAGATTGATTTTTAATCGGAACAGCTTGGTCACATCTCCCTAGTATAATCCGTGGCGTGTCCTACTCCTCCTCCTCCTCCTCCTCCGCTTTACTCACTGCACAGCGTGTCGCATAGGTGTGGCGCGGGATAGGGTGGGGCGAAACACCTGGGGTTTTCGCTACCTGAGATTCCATGGGCCAGACTTGCACCCTACAGTAGAATGGGTCGACTGTAATCCGTGGCGTGTCCTACTCCTCCTCCTCCGCTTTATTCATTGCACAGCGGGTCGCATATGTATGGCGCGGGATAGGGTGGGGCGAAAGATCTGGGGTTTTCGCTACCTGAGATTCCATGGGCCAGACTTGCACCCTACAGTAGAATGAGTCGACTGCGCATGCGCGACGAGTAGTGAATAGTATAGAAAGGGCACGCGATTCCCATGTCACTATAAACTAACCCATGGGGGTGAATGAACCCATGGAGGTGAATGAGCCATGGGGGTGAATGAGCACTCGTTATTTCAGAAAGAAAAGAGCAAATGATTCTATTTACTAACCTAGCTAGAACATGACGTCACAGGACCTACGAAGTACAGTGAGGAAGATGACTTGGGGGTCCAAGCGTAATGTTATACGTCACCTAAGTAGGTCAAATTTTCATCAAAAGTAAGTCAACTCAGATCTTGCTGGTAGCAGTCCCCTAATGTACCTTCATGCCAAAAATCAAGGTTATGATGTCAACGGTTCTTCTTATTTTGCCGACGGAAGGATTCGGATTTACTGGCTGACTGACTCACTCACTCATTACCGGACAGTTTGCAAATGACAGCCTACTTCGTTCCAATATTGTTTTGCGATTTGCAAATCCGGCAAAAGATATTGTCTAAAAGGAAACATGAAAAGGGGCATTATTTCTTGGGACATTCTTTCCGTTCACACAGGGAACCATTCATGCTCATCATTTTCAAATAATATTGATTTCCAAATTCACATAATCAACTTAAGCTGCGACTTTATTTTATCATCTGATCCCTGGACACACAGATACACACACTTCAAATTTGGTGGGTTCTTTTCACCCAACACCCTTTTCGGGGTTGGCATTCTAGTATGATCGTTATCAAAATGAGCCTATGTCGTTGATTCTGGAAGTTATATACAACAATACGCCCTACTTTACTTTTTACTGGAGGTAACTGGGAATCGACAATGAGAGAGAAGGCTGTGCGTGTGCATGTGTGTGTTATGGCGGGAGGTTGGTATTTTGCAAAGAAGGTAAAACCGTAGGGATTAGCCTCGTAATACCGATTGTAAGAATAAAAGGACATGGCGCAGTAAAGCAAGGATTCGGTCCCCAATGAGGCGTAGTTTTTACTGGAATATTACGTTTCAGTAAAAAGTCATTGTAACATCAGAATCATAATTTTCTTGTATGAGAACTGATAGGCATTTTGACTAGGGATGACAACATTTGTTAAAAATCGTCGATTTTGCGGAAAATTACACATTATTGTCTGTATGAACATATGAAGATCAAAAGGAACCGAGATTATACAAATATAATCCTCGTCCAGATAGATGTCATATGTTTCAAGAGAGAACACGATGCTATCACCATGAAAACGACGATTTTACATCAATGTATCACCTTATAAGATCAGGGTCTCACAATTGGTTGCAGTTCAGACCTAGAGTAACTTCATTTAATGCTCGTGATTTGGTTCATTACACTGATTATTTAGAGAAAGCCACGATGACCGAGCAGTCTAGATTACCTTTATTTACAGCCGGTGATTTGGTTCCTTACACTATTCAGAGAAGCGACGATGACCGAGCAGTCTTGATTGCCTTTATTTACAGCTGGTGATTTGGTTCCTTACACTATTCAGAGAAACGACGATGACCGAGCAGTCTAGATTACCTTTATTTACAGCTGGAGATTTGGTTCCTCACACTATTCAGAGAAGCGACGATGACCGAGCAGTCTAGATTACCTTTATTGACAGCTGGTGATTTGGTTTCTTACACTTTTCAGTGAAGCGACAATGACCGAGCAGTCTAGATTACCTTTATTTACAGCTGGTGATTTGGTTCCTTACACTATTCAGAGAAGCGACGATGACCGAGCAGTCTAGATTACTTTTATTTACAGCTGGTGATTTGGTTTCTTACACTATTCAGTGAAGCGACAATGACCGAGCAGTCTAGATTACCTTTATTTACAGCTGGTGATTTGGTTCCTTACACTATTCAGAGAAGCGACGATGACCGAGCAGTCTAGATTACCTTTATTTACAGCTGGTGACTTGGTTCCTTACACTATTCAGAGAAGCGACGATGACCGAGCAGTCTAGATTACCTTTATTTACAGCTGGTGATTTGGTTTCTTACATTATTCAGTGAAGCGACAATGACCGAGCAGTCTAGATTACCTTTATTTACAGCTGGTGATTTGGTTCCTTACACTATTCAGAGAAGCGACGATGACCGAGCAGTCTAGATTACCTTTATTTACAGCTGGTGATTTGGTTCCTTACACTATTCAGAGAAGCGCTGATGGTGACTGAAGAGCTTTCATTTACTGCTGACCATTCGCTTCCCTACTCTCAGCGGTGGCCGAGTAGTTTAGAGCGCCAATATCTAGTGGCGACGATTAGGATTCTCTCATTATTTGAAGAAACTGAGGTGGTCAAGTGGCGCCTTTGTCCAAGTTTCGGTGGGCGAAACCTCATAATTGAAAGGACGTGGTGCGTTTTCGTGAGGTTTTGGCCCCTTGGGTTTGGAGTGTACTAAGGAAATTCTCACAGCTTATTAAAGTATATTATGTTTTGGTATTCTCTGAGTAGCCACTGCGGCTTAACAGTTCTGAAAAACAACGCACTGTCAGCAAACATTTGTAACACTTATTGAACGCGTAAATGAGTTTATGTCTGACTAATTTTAGCGGTTGTTGTAATAAGTTGAAATAATGTTGTGGAATTCATTAACTGGTCAGTTTTGAACAATAATGAAAAGAAAAGGTACCAAACATTCCGCAATGCTAAGTGTCTTAACAACCGAACAACGGGGACTAACTTTCATATTGACGTCCAAATCAGAACACCATATCGTGTTAAAAACTGAACCCTCGTGTTCATACCCGAACACAAAAGAACAGATATGAACACGCCAGTTCAAAACTGGTAACTACGTTTGAACACCAATGTCTACAAATGAACACATATTCTGTAATATTTTTGGAACACTAGCGTTCGCATTAACATGTAAACGTGTTCAATTATGCGTGAAAGTATTCAAAAATACACACTTCGGAATTAACACTAAGTTTTCAGAGTTCCAATATTCAACATTGGGCGATATTGTGGACGACGTATTTCTTTGTTTTTATTGAAGATGACACAGTTGATGAGCTTGATAATATTTCGCAGACATATTTTAAATAAATCTCTGGACTGGTTTCATTTGTGTACTGAGAGAACAAGGTGCTGGTTTCACCTCGGAACAGTCGATTTCTCATAAATACACCACATGTGCATCAACATGCTGGTATTCAATAATTGTTCCTTATACACCACATCAACATCAACATGCTGTTATTCAATAATTGTACCTAATACACCACATCAACATCAACATGCTGTTATTCAATAATTGTACCTGATACACTCCATCAACATGCTGTTATTCAATCATTGTACCTAACACACTCCATCAACATGCTGTTATCAATCATTGTACCTAACACACTCCATCAACATACTGTTATTCAATAATTGTACCTAATACACTCCATCATCAACATGCTGTTATTCAATCATTGTACCTAATACACTCCATCAACATGTTGTTATTCAATAATTGTACCTAATACACTCCATCAACATGCTGTTATTCAATAATTGTACCTAACACACTCCATCAACATGCTGTTATTCAATCATTGTACCTAATACACTCCATCAACATGCTGTTATGAAATATCATGCTGTAGGCAGACATGACACCCCACTCAGTCACATTATACTGACACCGATCGAACCAGTCCTTGTTCTATCCTCTTAATGCTGAGCGTAAGCGAGGGAGCAACAAGTTCCATTTTTCAAGTCACCATAGAACGATGGTCATTCATGGTCATCCTTCACCGAAATCTATGGGATCTTGTAAAATTGTCTGTTCGTATGTTTGTTTGTCCATTATGATCTGTACTATGGTGACTATCAATCGGATAAATTATATTTTATTCAGTGATCCAAGGTTTGGAGTTATCTTTATTGAGATTATAATATGTAATTGGTTACAGAGGCAATAATATCACGTACATTTGGTTTATTACGAATCTGCGACATTTCAGGACGCGACATTTCGGCAACATATTTCTTTACGGCTACAGATACTATTTAAAAACCTATCTTCAGTGTGCACAATTTTTGAGGTATTAAACAAGTGAGAAATGACTACATTGTAGTTAAAACCTGCAGCAGTGGCAATAATACAGTGAAAGACATATCAGCTGAGGTAGTGGTAATTGTAGAAAAAAGCGCCATCTGCGAGTGTTTCCATGTCGGGGGAAGTAGTTCTCAACTTCCAACCCAGAATTGTAGGAATTGCGTAATAGGTCTGATAGCATATATAAATATTCACTTTCCCCGTTCAAACTCCGACGATTTTGACTGGTCCGTGCCGTCTATACTGAATTGACAGACGAAGTCACAATGATCGCTTTGGCAATGCCTACGTGCAGTATCGTTTATGCCAAGTTTCAAAACATTCGGTTCAGCCGCTGATTTTTGCAAATCAAAAACGCTTTCAAATATTTGGAAATCCAAACAAATTTCAAGGATTTAGTCATAGCGCGAAAATCTACGCTCTCCAGTCTCCCTTCTCGCTTACTTTGCCTAATAAAATGGAAAATTTATATTTCCTTCAAAGTAAATTTTCAATGAATTCAGTATCAGGCCTATCACCTTGATCTGTGAAACTATGGAACGGGGTTGAAGGCTTTATCGAACTGTCCAGGAGGCATAATGACACTTTTCACTATTCAAATTGAGGCCTGTGACAGTCTTGATATCCGATTAGAATAATTAATTAAGTTTCCGCATTTACGTGTGTTATCATCTGCAAACTAAATACCATGCAGCAAGTCAACACCAAGACGCGGTTTGCTCCTTCTATATAAATGATTAACTATTTCATTCTTAGGAAATATCCTCCCATCTGACATGTTCGACCAAACCTTTTCGAAGGTTGCTAATTTTATTAATTTCTTTTTTAAAAATCGAATTCTGCAAATAAGAAACATTTCTAGTCAGTATCTATGGATATCTCCCTATACTCAATTCGCGAATATGTCTGTCACTAAGTCATTCCGAAGGTGATTTAAGTGCAAAATTTCAGGACTGGTTCACTAAACAAGGACTGTGTGTAAGAGAATGATGTCGAATTGATCACTATTCTCGTTATAATATTTTGGTACATCAAATTATTGCATTTACGAAAATGACTGCCGAGTTAAGGAGGGAGGGAGGAATTTGGCTTAATGTCACTCAAGTTTGTTTCACTCATATGGTGACAGTCAGTTTGGTTGGTGGAGCTGCGAAGTTAAAGTCAATATGAAAGGTATCTAAGTATCAAAATCAAACCAAAAAAAAACGTCAGGATATCAAGACCCTAGCTTTTGAGAACGAGGTCAAATAGATCGCTTTTATAGATAAAATAGATAGCAGTATCTGCTAATATATGACGTAATTCCATTCTTAAAACTGATTGACAAAGTAACGTAGATTGTGAAGTGTAGACCCAGGAATGGGCTCTGACTTGAGAGAATGATGTCAAATTCAATGTGTTTCTACCCATTGTCTGCTGATACATAAAGTATTGGATTTATTGAAGTGATTAATGCTAATGTAAAGGGATGCTGAGGGCCGAAGAAGAAGGGAGCATCAATACCAGCGAAGCAAGGCTCTGGCTTGCGAGAATGAGGATAGAGAGGCTGTGTTCCGAAAGAGGATCATTCAAAATAACCATGTTCAAAAGTTCATGCTTGTAGCCAAAAATGCACAATATAACAGCACAACTATGATGTATTGTTCGCGCACAGGCTAACTCATTAAATACTAAATAGTCATTTCTGTATTATAAAACCAGTTGCGCATAAATTCAGTTTTGAGTATTATCAATGAGTCGGTATAGCCAAGACAGTAAGTGCAACTCCAGAGAGTGGAGGGTTATCGTTCCGATTCCCACAGAGGGTTAAATTATTCTTCCTTTCAAAACACATTTCCAAATATGCGAAAAGTTAAACATCATACCAAATTGTCATTTCTATAAGCTAAACATCTTTATTCGGCGAAAGTTGGCGAGTTGTTCCGTGACTTCTGAAACGTAAGTGTTGCGTTAGTTTTTATGATGCATGTATCTATAATTTGATACCAAGTATTATCCAATGTTGATCATAATGACAATCCGTTAATTGTCTACTTCTTCATCAATTTGTGAATTATCTATAAGGTGTAGATAAAATCATTACTAGAAGTAGTGAACTTATTTTTCTACTTATAAGACAGTCGCCTATGACTGTATGCAAACTAGCTGAACCACTGACAAAGTTGTAGCTCATCTTCCTTGGTATATAAGCAATTCAAGGATCTTAAAATGTACATACATACTGTTCAGTGAAAATGGTAGTATATGGAGACATGACTGATGTGTCGATCGACAGCTTTTACGTGACTGAAGTTTCCTGTCTTGGCGCAAGGAAATTAAAGTCTGAACGGAAATCAACGAAGCAATAATTCATTCCACCGAATATATTCGCAAATAAATTCAAACGTGCCTGAATACAGGGTTGTCATGTGAGATCGGAGATTGAAAATAAAAGTGTGGCAGAGATCACACTCTCTTAGCGCATACGTATATCAAAAAGTCACAAGAACAACAACAACACGAGCCTCCCGTAGACCTGTGTGCCGCAAGTTAAAATGAGTGAAATTTCACTCATATAAAGTGTAAATTCATCCCACTCATGCACATGAGTAAAAAAATACACTCAAGTTGAGTGATTTCGACTCAAGATGAGTGAGGTCAACTTGAGTGGAATCAGCTCAACTCAACTTGATGAATTACCAACCCAAACTTGAGTCACATTCAAGTGAAATTCACTCTCACTTGAGTAAAGTTTTCACTCAAGTGTTTTTAAAGTGAGTGAATTAGGGTTTAACGTTGCGTTATTTCGACCATATATGGATGATATAACTCACTACTATCTATGATTAGCTGGACACATGCGACTATCTTTTATGTACAGTCATCATGCAGTGGAGATTAATCTTCCCCTTCTGGCAACGGACATGGTACAGAATGCATGTTGCTCATCCACCTGAGGGCTGTAGAGTAAATATACATAAAATACAGTTACATATATAATTTTCACAATTCTTCAGATTTATGATTGTATTTTCAAGTTTGTTTCGAATTTATAAGCACGCATCAATATTGAAAAAAATCAAACCTCATGTGGCCTGAATCCATTTTACTTTCTAGTTATATTCAATGCATACAAAACAATGACCTTTACACCATGGAACAGTTGGAACCAATATGAAACCGATACGATTCATTCTACACAAAGCTAAAATAAGAGAATCCTCACAGCCCAACGGGCGAGGGCCCAGGAGCCGCCTAGGCCCCGGGAGCTCTGGGCTCCAAGGTCGCCGGACATGCTTTCTGTGAGTTTTCCCGGAAATAAATCTGAACATAAAGTGTATGTGGATTTATTGTATATTTTTCCTATTGTTTCGCCTATAAGCACGCATCGATATTGAAAAATATCACACCTTATGCCGGACTCATTTAGACTTTCGCCCGCAGAGTTAATATCTGATTTTAGATACAGATTGAATTTCCAACTTAAAAATACACCCACAAACCACAATAATGATATGATCAATACACATAAAGATACATTAATTACAGAATCCACATTCGTTTATTTTACATATCAATTGAAGACATTATTTTTTCGCAGAATCCCAAGTTCGCTGATCTCTCTAAAAAAAAGTTTCATACCAAGCTCCCCCCCCGGCAATAACTATCAATGTAACACGCATGTATTTTTCCATTCCCCTGGATTTTTACCTTTTTTAATATTTGACTGAATAGGACATATGGACAATCACAATGTGAATGTAGAACTTCTGTTATTTTTAACAAATTATGGGCTGTGAAATATAGATGCTGAATGTCGCGTGCAGAAATGTATCGTGCCATAGTTTTGCTTACCGAAATGTCGTTTACTGTTAATTGTATCAGGATATCTTAATAAATTACTTGATGTTTTTATTTTGAAGATTGACGATCTCCAGAATATTCTACTTGTCGTTGCTTTTCACAATACTCTCCCTGGCTGTGGATTGGTGTGAGAGTCAAGACGAGAAGATCGAGGAGTTGAAGGGCGTATTCGAATCTCCGAACTACCCTAGGGATTATTCCAACAACTTACACGAGAATCGGAGTATTTCCTTTTCTGCTCTGATCATAGTTCGTCTGGAGTTTCTCACTTTCACATTGGAGGACACGGGTGACTACTGTAAGGGCGATTACGTTGCTATTTACAAAGGGTTAGCAGAGAATGAAAAATATCTCGTGAAGAAGCTATGCGGAAAGTTGGACCCAAGTTTGCGAACTATCGTCACTGATCCCGTATATGACCTGCTCATTATCTTTCACACCGACGACTCTGAAACAGCGGAAGGTTTCCGACTGATCTATACAGCCACCAAGGTAGATCCCCGCATGACTTGTGAACTGATGCGCCGAGTCCGTGGCGAGACGGAGGAAATATCTTCTTTGAAAGTCTGGACCCCAGAGAGCAGCCCAATCAGTTACCCTAAGGTTACAGACTGCGTCTGGACGATAGAAACAAACATCTCGTACGAAATGTACCTGGAGGTCAATCTTCTGCCCGATATGATAGGGGAATATTGTACACACAATTTCATCGAGGTTCTGGTACCAGTCATTGATTCAAGTAATATCATATCATGGGAATTAACGCTGAGAGACAATGATACCGACCTATGGTTTCCGAAAGTGGCTCCCGCTAAATCGGCGGCAACCGACGAGATTTCTTTGGGAAGATTCTGTGGAAATAGAGCACGTCCGTTGGTCTTCAAAACGAACGCTAAGAGGATGAATGTCATTTTTCACAGTGATTTTGTCATTGAAAATTGTTACTTCAGGGTAATTTACCGGCCGATCAACTTGACTCGACAAGCGAAAACTACCAAGATACAAAATATCACACTTCAGAAGAGGTCGTCCTTTACAACAAATCCCGACAGTGTCATCCCGTATCAAATCCCTACCTCAGGTGTGACCATTGATACGATCACATGGACCATACAAACAATTCCTGGTTTCATCATTAGTTACGAAATTCTCTCAACACAGAATACTGAAGTACCGGTATATGCTTTCGACAGCCCAACAACTGACCCAAACCGCAAACTAAAAACTGACAGGAAGAGGGCATTTTCCTCTGGGTTCTACCTATCCCTGTTGTGCATGAGCTCCAGTGAAACTTGTCCACAGGTAAAGTACACATCCCCGAACGTTTTCACCGGCTCTTCACATCCCGTTCACGTGAGACGTACTAAAAGTTATTTCGAACTGTTTGAGCATTACAATCTTATTGGGCAATGCTGTACTTATGCACAGTTTACGAGAAGTGAAAGTTATGGTTTCTACCGGTACTGGTTACAGATTTCAGAAGTGTCGATGGTCTCCGTTTTGACAAACGCCGATAACTGCCGTAACTTCGGTATCGTGATTTATGATGGAATCTTGTCGAATGAACACCAGCACGGTCCTTTCTGCGAAATGTTCAGTGGGAATATTGAATTTATGCTCAACAATTTCCTCGCCAATTCTCCCACCATGTTTGTTGTGGTGTATATGTATGGAGATGTTGGACCAGATGTCTACACTGATGGCCCTGTCATCTCATTCACAGTACATAGTGTGTACACGCCTGATGGATATTCCAGCTCGCGTTTGTATAGTCTCACTCCTGGTCCGAGAATTCTAGACTACAAAGACAATGTTACCATACCAATAAACCATATGACCGATCGTTGCATGTGTGCTACATTCTTTCTGAGTGGTCACGTGATTACAGATAATCAGACAGTCCAGTTGTACGGAAGGTATTACTATCGATCATGGTCAGTGTTATGTGCCAACAGTTCACACCTTGCTGACTCTGTACCGTATGTGTATATATACAATGGGGAGGACAATGTTGATTTCAGCCCAGGGAAGATCATTACTCCATCATCTTGGAAGCTTGGCCCACACTGTGATCATCCCCTCCTTATACACTATAACATTCATGCGATAGATAAGCCACTCAGACATCTGTATTGTAATCAGACTAATGATGATGATGATGATGATCCTTTATATGTGGCACCCTCCACGTTATTAGTCCTGATATCTGATCAACGTCACCATGGAAACTGTTACTGGAGTATTGAGACATGGTGCATTATTGGCTGGTGTCGGTGGCGTTTGATGATTCATCAATTCTCTATCAGGAAGGGTTCGGGGAGATCCAGCCTGGACCGTCTAACGATAACCCAGGAGAATGGAGCGGTCACAACATTCACCAATGTACGTCATCCACGTGAATACATCATACCAGGAGCAGACTACAGGAGATATAATGACTATGCAAGACTTAATATACACGCTTCCTCCGACTATCACCTTAACATTATGATGTACCTGAAAACGGAGATTATAGAGTCTGTTGACAGCTGTACCGGTGACACATGTTATCGGATACGACGAGATTATTCAATCAGCTGGACAGACGCAAATCAAGATTGCCTATCAGAGGAGGGGGGACGACTCTTGTATGTGAAGTCGACTCAAGAACTGGAGCACATTAGACGAATGTTAGCTCAAGAAAAAACATCAGGTCTGACATTCATTGGTGTTACAGGTACAAACGTGGTAAGTGTCGATTCATCTCAATTTCTGTTCGATGTCAGTTACACCCCGCCCCCTCATCCACGACTCCCTTCACCCAAGACTAAATTAAATCTTGATTGACAAAGAACTAGGTTGAACGGGGAATTCCAAACAGCAAAGGAATCTTCAACTCTAGGTACTGGTAATATTAATTTGCATGATTTTAAATTTGTCCATGCCTAAAATTATATATGTGTTACTCTAACTGCATACCTCTGGAGCCGATCGAATTCCCACTAAAGCGTATAGAGCGACTGTACATAGGCGGAATAGGACTATGTCAAACTTAGAACTGGAAAAAATCATTCATTGAATTATCATACTATTAAAAAAGAGCATATATAATTTAGAGAAATCTTTCCCTCTATTTATATTCAAATTATTATATTGAAATTACGTCACATTCATCCTTTGTATAACATATGGCGAAATCAAAGTACACAATCTAGAAAACTGTGGTGGAACCGAGCATAGACCAGTCAAATAATACCCGGGGGGGTCGGGGCTGCCGGGTGTGGGGGTGGGGGGGGGGTGGTGCCTGGTAAAAAGTTATAACCGTGCATGCAAATGCGTGTTTGTCCACTGACGGTACAGTGCCGTACGAAAAAAATGTGTGGGCTCCACCATGAACTGTCGGGGTGATTCCCGAACATGTATGTGTAGGCGGGGGGGGGGGACACCTTTCACTGGGCTCCACCGTGGAGTGTCGGACTGATTCCCGTACTTGTATGTGTAGGTGGGGGAATGGGGAGGAGACACCTTTCACTAAGATCCACCATGGAGTGTTGGAATGCTTCCCGTACATGTATGTGTAGGCGTGGGGTTGGGGGGGAGACACCTTCACTGAGCTCCACTATGGAGTGTCGGACATTCCCGTACATGTATGTGTGGGGGGGGGGGCACCTTTCACTAAGCTCCACTATGGAGTGTTGGATTGATTCCCGTACATGTATGTGTAGTAGGCGTGGGGTGGGGGGAGACACCTTTCACTAAGCTCCACTATGGAGTGTCGGACATTCCCGTACATGTATGTGTAGGGGGGGACACCTTTCACTAAGCTCCACTATGGAGTGTTGGAGTGTTGGACTGATTCCCGTTCATGTATGTGTAGGTGGGGGACACCTTTCACTGAGCTCCACCATGGAGTGTCGGACATTCCCGTACATGTATGTGTAGGGGGGGACACCTTTCACTAAACTCCACTATGGAGTGTTGGAGTGTTGGACTGATTCCCGTTCATGTATGTGTAGGTGGGGGACACCTTTCACTGAGCTCCACCATGGAGTGTCGGACATTCCCGTACATGTATGTGTAGGGGGGGACACCTTTCACTAAACTCCACTATGGAGTGTTGGAGTGTTGGACTGATTCCCGTTCATGTATGTGTAGGTGGGGGACACCTTTCACTGAGCTCCACCATGGAGTGTCGGACATTCCCGTACATGTATGTGTAGGGGGGGACACCTTTCACTAAGCTCCACTATGGAGTGTTGGAGTGTTGGACTGATTCCCGTTCATGTATGTGTAGGTGGGGGACACCTTTCACTGAGCTCCACCATGGAGTGTCGGACATTCCCGTACATGTATGTGTAGGGGGGGACACCTTTCACTAAACTCCACTATGGAGTGTTGGAGTGTTGGACTGATTCCCGTTCATGTATGTGTAGGTGGGGGACACCTTTCACTGAGCTCCACCATGGAGTGTCGGACATTCCCGTACATGTATGTGTAGGGGGGGACACCTTTCACTAAACTCCACTATGGAGTGTTGGAGTGTTGGACTGATTCCCGTTCATGTATGTGTAGGTGGGGGACACCTTTCACTGAGCTCCACCATGGAGTGTCGGACATTCCCGTACATGTATGTGTAGGGGGGGACACCTTTCACTAAACTCCACTATGGAGTGTTGGAGTGTTGGACTGATTCCCGTTCATGTATGTGTAGGTGGGGGACACCTTTCACTGAGCTCCACCATGGAGTGTCGGACATTCCCGTACATGTATGTGTAGGGGGGGGACACCTTTCACTAAACTCCACTATGGAGTGTTGGACTGATTCCCGTACATGTATGTGTAGGTGGGGGGGGGGGGGGGGGGGGTTGAAGAAGACACCTTTTACTAAGCTCCACCATGGAGTGTTGCACTGATTTCCGTATATGTATGTGTATGCGGCGGACGGGGAGGGGGCACCTCTCACTTAACTCCGCCATGGAATGTCGTAATGATTCTCGTACACGATTTGGCCCTCATGAGGTGGTTTGAGTGCCTAAACGAAATATTTTGTATGAAACAATTTATTCGATTGACATAACAGTACACGGTTTAGTCGTATGCTCAGAATAATTGCATTGGGTCTTGTGATTCGTGAACAACGCATCTGCATTTTATCCAGCCAATTTCTACGTTTCCACTTCGAACTTGCCTTGATTTATCTTGCCACCTTCAGTGTTCAAAATCCGAGGTGTAAATTTCCAACCTCCATACAAGGTTATTTCTCCTCCTGCCAGTCGATCGACCCTGCCCCCAGTTAATTTACATAGAGCCCTGTACCAAAACATCTTTTCACACTACTTGGATCTAAATACTAAGATATTTAATTTTGCATATGTGAATGCGGGGTGGGAATTACTCGATTCCGAAAAACAAACACTGCTTGTTTGTTTTCAAACATACGACCGTTAGCTTTGATATAGTGTTGTTGTTGTTGTGAAGAGATGAAACATTACCGATAGTCACCGATTGTCACCGATTGTTTCTTTGCTACAGTTGATTAATAATGGTTAATTCAAGTTGTTGATATACAAAGCAGTTCCGATAATGTCGCACTTTTAATCTCCGCCAAAGGCTGTATGGCTTGTTGAAGACCGAATGTGTGGAGAATGCCAGGGCGTTTTTTCGCCCTGAAAAATTGACGGACACCAGGGTCGATCGACTAGCAATAGGGGAGATAACCCTGTTTGGCGGTTGAAAAATTTCACCTTCAAACGAGAGACGGACCAATCAGAACGTATATGTCGATTGTGAGTAGAGTGAAATCATCCTCAATTAGCGGCGGCATTCCTCCTAATATGGTCAGCCAATCAATAACGCTCTTGTACAACCCATTTCGAAGTTCAAATGTTTTCGAGGTCAGTGACGTCTCGTTTCTATTGATAAGTTCTTTGAACATTGAAGAGGATCAGATATATCAAGGGAAGTTCGAAGTGGAAACGTAGAAATTCGCTTGATAAAATGAAGATAGAATATAAACGGGGCCATGAACTTGTGCATTTGTGTGAACGCACTGATTGTCTTGTGAATACACCGTATACTTCGCGCTGTAAACATGTGAAGATCGACCAGCGTCAAAACAAGTTCTATACGCAATAATCCTTTGTCCAGTAGATATGTGGTTCAAAGCATTTTCTGGTTCTGATCGGTCTTCAACATACGTCAGTGGCTGCGGAGCGGGGGGGGGGGGCTCAACTTTTTGAGACCGCAATGTTATAAGGCCTATCTTAGATATTATCAGCCAAGCATTTAGCATGGCCGATATAGAGTTCAGCCTCCCCCCCCCCCCAACCCAACCACTTTCAAATGTGGTCCTTGGCTACTGTATTATGCACACACTACTTCTATTTCACGGCCCCGTTATTGTGCACAAACACACTACTTCACGGCCCTTTTAAAGTGCACACACACACTACTTCATGGCCCTATTGTGCACAAAGACGCTACTTCACGGTCCTGTTATTGTGCACAAACACGCTACTTAATTCACGGTCCTGTTATTATGCATAAACACGCTACTTCACGGCCCTGTTATTATGCACTAACACACTACCGTACTTCACGACCTGTAATTGCGCACAAACACACTACTTCGCCTTGTTCTTGTGCACAAACTACTTCACGACTCCATTATTGTGCACAAACACTAGTTCACGGCCCTGTTATTGCACGCAAACAGTAATTCACGACCATGTTACTGTGCATAAACTTCCAACTTGATGACCCTGTTGTTGTGCGCAAAGGCATTACCCACTGTCCTTTTATTGTGCACAGACACTCCACTTCACGGCCGTGGTATTGTGCACTAACACACTACTTCACGGCACCGTTATTGTGCACAAACACACTACTTCATGGCCTTTTGTGCACAAACACGCTACTTCACGGTCCTTTTATTGTGCATAAACACGCTACTTCACGGCCCTGTTATTATGCACAAACACACTACCATACTTCAGGACCCTGTAATTGCGCACAAACACACTACCGTACTTCACCTTGTTCTTGTGCACAAACTACTTCACGACTCCACTATTGTGCACAAACACTAGTTCACGGCCCTGTTATTGCACGCAAACAGTAATTCACGATCATGTTACTGTGTGTGTACAGACGTCCAACTTGATGACCCTGTTGTTGTACGCAAACGCATTATCCCGATATCCTTTTATTGTGCACAGACACTTCACTTCACGGCCCTGGTATTGTGCACCAACACACTACTTCACGGCCCCGTTATTTTGCACAAACGAATAACTTCACAACCGTGTTCTTGTACACAGACTCGTTACTTCACGATCCTGTAATTGCACACAAACATACTACTGCACGCCCATGTTATTATGCACAAACACATAACTTCACCACTCTGTTTGTGTGCACAGACACGCTAATTCACGACCCTGTAATTGCGCACAGACGCTGTTCCTCACGGCTCTGTTACTGTTCACAAATGCACTACTTCGCGGCCCTGTTATTGTGCACAAATACACTAACGGTCCTGTTACTGTGCACAACACACACTACTTCCGGCCCTGTTATTGTGCACAAACAAATTGCTACACGGTCCTGGGATTGGGCATAAGCACACTATTTCACGGTCGAGTTATTGCGCACAAACACACTACTTCACGACCCTGTTATTGTGAAAAAACATGCTACTTAACGGCCTTGTTATTGTATACACATAAACTATTTCACAGTCCTGTTATTTGCATAAACACAATAATGCACTGCTCTGTAATTGTGCACAAACACAATACTTCACCATCCTGTTATTTTGCACAAACACGCTAATGCACGGTTCTGTTATTGTGCACAGACACACTATTTCACTGTTCTGTTATTGTGCACAAACACACTATTTCACTGTTCTGTTATTGTGCACAAACACACTATTTCACAGCCCTGATCTTGTGCACAATATCACTACTTCCCGACGCTGTTATTTGTGTAGAAACAGAAACACATGAAGTGCGACCAGAACCAAAACAAGTTTTATACGCAATAAACTTTTGTCTAGTAGATATGTGGTTCAAAGCTGGTTCTGGTTTTAGTCGGGCTTCATGTGTGCGATTGTGCACAAACCCCTTACTCCACAGTTCTGTAATTGTGCACAAACGCTACTTCACGACCATGTTATTGTGCACAAACACAATACTTCACGGTTCTGTTATTGTGCATAAAAGCACTACTTCATGGTTCTGTTATTGTGCAGAATCTTTCAACTTCACGTTCTTGTTATTGTTCTCAAATACACTACTTCACGGCAATGTTATTGCGCACAAATACACAACATCGCCGCCCTGTAATTGCGCACAAACACACGATTCACGGCATTGTTATTTTACACGAACACACTCATTCACGGCCATATTATTGTGCACAAACATACAACTTCACCATCCTGTTCTTTTGCACAAACACGCTACTTCACGACCCCATAATTGCGCACAAACTCACTAATTCACGACCCCGTTATTGTGCATAAACACACTACTTCACTTACATGTTATTGTGCACAAGCGCGCTACGCCACGACCCTTTAGTTGCGACAAACACGTTACTTCACGACCCTGCAACTGCGCACAAATGCTCTACTTCACAGCCATGTTACAGTGCACAAATTTCCTATTTCATGACTCTGTTGTTCTCAAATGGATTACCTCACTATCCTGTTATTTTGCACAAACACACTACTTCTCGACCCTGTTATTGTTCAGAAACACACTACTACACGATGATGTTATTGTGAACAAACACTCTACGTAGAGGGGAATGTCCGAGTAACTCTCCATTCCTTAAGAATAATGGAGCCGAGGCCCATTGTTTTTAAGGAATGGAGAGTTACGAGGACATTCCGCTACTTAAAAGACACCCACTCACAAATGCCATGGTTTTAACGCCAAACTAGTTTAACTGTCAAAGCAGTACATGTGCTGCAAGGGTTGAAGTTGTCGTGACGATGTCGCGATAATGTGTCATTTAAGACGACATGAAGTTAACATTGTAAATGATGAACTCTGAATTAAGCTCGCTGATTCTGCCTGGTGCGCTTGGTCTCACATGCAGGACATTGTAACTCGAACTGTTTTGTGGTTGAAGAGGTAATTTAACTGTGTTATGATGCCAAACGGTCATGTAATTGTCATGGATGTACATCGTATCACAGGATAGAAGTGGTGCAAAATTTCATCAGGTTTCAGCCCTTTAAGTAGAACACGTCGGTAGACACGTTTAAACCCATAGACGGTATGGGAGGCAACTCCCGTCTGAACTCACAACTCGTCATATGCAAATCACTCATCCCATCACTGAAGTGGCCTGTTTATCTGCCATGTATAGGCCTATAAGCGTTTTACAAGCATACTATCATAGAGGAACGCGAGTCGTAGGGCTCGCTCATATTACACTAATTTCCTCATAGCTTAGCAATCTTATGTCGTATATATGCGTTATCTCAACATTAGTAAATGTACTGGATATTCTATGTTCCTCTTGAAACTGGTACAGGCTCTAGCTACCTTAACTCTCCATTCCGTAGAAAGCAATATTCAAGCAACTCTCCATTCCTTAAAAATAATGGAGCGTCGGGACAATAGAGTGACGTCACAAGTGTGCTTTAATTCACAGCCCTGTTATTGTGCACGAACAAATAACTTCACCACCCTGATCTTGTACACAAACACGTTACTTCACGACTCTGCAATTGCGTACAAACACATTACTGCACGGCCATGCTATTTTGTGCGCATTTACAGGGTCGTGACGTAGCGTGTTTGTGCACAGGAACAGGTTGGTGAATTTATGGGTTTGTGTATACACTACTACACGACCCTGTAATTGCGCAAAAACACGCTATTTCACGGTCCTGTATTTGCGCACACACACTACTTCACAGTCTCGTTATTGTGCGCAAACACATTACTTCACGGCCCTATTGTGCATAAACACACTACTTCACGGCGCTATTATTCACGATTTTGTGTTCACAGTGCTTTACGATCTGTTTATTGTGCATGAACACATTATTTCACGACCCTGGTATTTTGCACAAACACAGTATTTCACTACCCTGTTATTGTGCGAAAATACACTACTTCATGGCCATGTTATTGTCCACCAACACATAACTGCACCACCCTGCTATTGTGCAAATACACACTACTTGTTACTGTGCACACGCTCACTATTCATTGCCATGTTACTGCGCACATACAGTACTTCACGGTCCCGTTACTTTGCACAAATTCACTGCTTCACGGCCCCATTATTATGCACAAACACGGCCCTGTCATCGTGCACAAACAGTATTTCACGATCCCGTTACTTTGCACAAACACTGCTTCGCTGCCTTATTATTATGCACAAACACACTACTTCTTATTCAAGGATCATGGGTCTCGTTGACTTTTAATTATTCTATTTATACAACGAATGCGTTTTTAGGTTTATGAGGTAAAATGTTTCATAAGGTAATGTCTTCTTTTTGAAGTAATTCATCCACACCTCATGGGGCCAAATCCCTATCTGACACGCGCCATGTCCTATATTTTCGTAAGGATGACGTTATGCGAGTGGTTTATTTCTCATTTCCTCGAGTCCGATGTTTACTGTAATAAATGATTCCTATTATTAATCAGTTATCTAAGTCACCGTGCGTCAACATTGCTGATGTGTTAAGGGCAATCCCCTTATGTGAATCAAGCCAACGTCCCTCGCAGTATGGTCCCAATTCACCAGCTTCAAATACTAAGATTTTGTTGTTCTTTTTTAGGTTCGAGACGGTTACAGATTGATCGACGGATCACCGCTGATTTATTCAGATTGGAATCATCCATTTGACGATCTGTACAGCAGTACAAGTTTACCTGCATATCCAGTTAAGGATTTTCCGCCAGATGAAATTCAGCCATTAGCTGACTTGGACAAAGGGTGTGTTGCTATGATGATGGGAAACCCACTGTATTCTACGAAGTGGTGGAAGATTCCCTGCGCAAAGAAATTCCAAAATGCCTCGTACATATGTAAAGTAGTCTCAGCAGAAGATACCCCCAAGAGAGAAACACTAATGTCAAATATGTCCTGTCCCGAGTATCAGTTCCGTTGTTATGACGGATCATGTGTTATCCCAGCTTTCCGTTGCAACAAAAAAGACGACTGTCTGTACGGCGAAGATGAGAATGGCTGTTTCTACGGGGATAATATATTCACGTGTGACTATGGAACAGCCATTCAGGTTTCTCTGTGCTGCGACGGTCGAGACGACTGCGGCGATAATAGCGACGAGAAAGGGTGTCTGTTAGAAGACTGTTTCCATTGTTCTACGGGATTTTGCCTTCCAGTTGACAAACGGTGTGACGGTCTAATGGACTGCCCAGACGGTGTGGACGAACTTAGTTGTAGAGAAGGTGACTTGTGTAGAACTTACAGATGCCCCTCTGGGGAATGCATTCCACTCCAGAAGCTGTTCGACATGGTTCCAGATTGTGCGGGCTTGAATCAGCTTGATGAAACGTACAATTTCAACCTCGGCAAGTCTAACCTTTCCTGGATAGTGAAGGATGGAAAACCAGAGGAATACAAGTACGGTAATACACCCTGTCCTGGCGGAGATAAAGAAAGGAGATGTCACTTGGAGCATACGCACTGCTATCCACGTGATAAAACGTGTATGTACGATAGGGATTATTACGGGCATTTAATGTACTGTAGGAATGGTGAACATCTGTGGGATGAGTCATGTAGGGAGCATCTTTGCCCAAATATGTACAAATGTCCAGACGCATACTGTATTCCATATATACGTGTCTGTGATGGCTCCTCCGATTGCCCTGACCTGTCTGACGAAGCTGACTGTGAAAATTACACCTGTCCTGGCCTTTTCCGCTGCAGAGAAAACTTATGCTTGTCGCAGAACGAAGTTTGTGATGGTACGGCACACTGCCCGAAGTCGGCGGATGACGAGCGATTCTGCGAGTTTAACGGGCCGAACGTAACGACGTGTCCGACTTCCTGCCTATGTGAGGGATACCATGTGGACTGCAGTGGGAAGAACCTGTCGACAATACCTAAAAATGTACCAGAGAATGCACGAACATTGATCTTACACTCCAACGCTTTGGAAAATGTATTTGAAGGTCTTTCTTTCAAATACCTTGTTGTATTTGATTTATCAAATAATAACGTTACTGAAATATGTGGGCTTACGTTCAGGGGCATGCGCAACTTACAACATCTCAGGTTACATCATAACTCTCTAAGTTTATTGGGAAATTCTTCCTTCGCCAATCTTATCCGATTGAAGACTTTGGAGATTCAGTTCAATCCCATCTCCCATCTTGATGTCGATGTGTTTTCAGACCTAGCCAGTCTGGTGATATTGAATATGAGCAATATGGACATAGGAACTATTCCCGTTGGTCTCTTCACAGGTTTGGTCAGTTTGAAAGTGTTAGACTTAGCTGTAAATAGAATAACTGTTGTATTTCCCGGGGCACTTTCTAAGTTCGTTGAGTTAGCGGTGTTGAATATAACGAACAACACCCTGGAGAACATAGAAACTGACTCTTTAGATGGATTGGGTGTGGATCTTCTTCTAACGGACGATCATCGTTTCTGTTGCTATGTTGATCACAATATTGTTGAAAATTGTTATCCGGAGAGGAGCTTCACCTCCTCATGTGACCATCTCCTGGCCAGTCACACTCACAAGGCGCTCGTATGGATCATAGGCGTATCGGCTTTCGTAGGGAATATAGTAGTTATTGTCCGGCGATTACGGCAAGGTCTGGCTAAAGTACCGTCTATTTTGATTTTTAATTTGAGTGTATCTGATATGCTGATGGGAATCGTCCTCCTCATAATTGCCAGCGCTGACTTAGTGTATTTGGGAGACTATGCCCTCGAAGATCCTACCTGGCGTGACAGCCTTCTATGTCAGGTGGCTGGTGTTCTGTCGACGGTGTCCAATGGAATGTCAATGATGATGATTGTATTTATAGCTGTAGATAGGGCAATGATGGTGATTTCTACGTTTGGAACAGTACGAAATAACCGCAGACGCTCTATAATTGCTATTGCCGTTGGTTGGTTTACAATCATATGCTGGTCTCTCCTTCCTTTCTTGCTTAACGATCTCAGGAATTTTTACGGTAGAACAGCGATCTGTGCACCCTTCATATTCAGAGATCTCAACGGTCCAGCTTTGTACTATGCCATGACTTTTTTTGTTGTTCCCAACTGTCTGGCCCTGATTGTTGTCACAGTTTCTTATGTCGCCATTTACTTTAGCGTGAAAAGAAGCGGCGAAGCCTCCGGGAGAAAAGACAAATATGAAGTGGACTTGGCCAAGAAGTTTGGTCTTATAATATTCACAGATTTTTTTACTTGGTTACCGGTATTGTTGTCGGTAATAGCATTTCAGGTCAACTCTCCACTCAGTCGTGATGAATCGAGTGCGGTAGCTCTCATTATCTTGCCACTAAACTCCGCTCTGAATCCATATTTATATCCATTCAAGCGTTCGAAAGACAAAAAAAGAAACGACTAGAATGAAGTCTCCCATAGGCCTACATCAGAGGTTGTCGATTCAAAAGTTCGCAAAGGAATTCGACATTTTCATTGGCCAATAAAAGAAATTGAATTTCTGTACAGGTCCAATGAATTCAGATTACTGCTTACGCTTCGTTAAGTTTTATTTACAAATGGTTTTGGCTGTCAACATGAAGAAACCCAATTTTCCAGTTGTTTTGTGCGTTCAAATGACGGGAACATACTCAATGTTTTTTCTGAGCAAAGAAGTATTTGTCTTCTCACAAAGTAGACTGGGATGTCATCAGGTACACCGTCTTCATTACTCCAAGTCAATTTCTACGTTTCCACTTCGAACTGAGAATGTGGAAATTGGCTGGTCAAATGAAGATGGAGGTAATCGTGTTTGCTAATAATAACGCCGCTCGGAGTCAAAGGCAATGCTAATCTTAATAACTTATGTTCTATGGATCTCTTCAATTTATCAGTGAATAATAGGATCTTACAGTCTCCAACTGAAGAACATCCCCAGTGACCTCATCTCATGGATATTTATTGTTCCATTTGTCGAGCAATATATGACTCTACCCACTGAGGAGGGGTCCGCAGAGAAGTAAATTTCTTTGTATTTTTTGCTGATGCTTGAACATGGAGGAATATTTATAACAAGTGACCTTTCTATTTAAATTTGTCAAAACACTCTTTAAGATAAGCATGACGTTCCATTCCTCACATAGTAAGATAAATTGACGCATATTTATCATAGTTCTAACATCAATGGTCTGAAATATTTATCGCAAAAAGTAGTTAAATAACCTCGAAAAGTACACACGAAGGTACACAGCGGGCCACTCATCAGCGCACACAGTCACTGCATTGTTCCAGATTTATATCCAGAAAACCACATTAACGCTCTCTTGTCGTGTAAGGGAACCTGTTGTGCCTCAATGGCTGGAATTGTTTCCTGTTTGTAGCATCGAAGGCTTAGTTGATCATATTGATCTGTGATCGGTAACCCACGAAAATGCTCCAGTCTCCAAGAAAATATCGATGATTGGTAGAGGCTCGGCTTAATACGAGCCCATATGTTCCTTCTAACGACATATATATGGGAAGCGTGATAGGATATTGATATATAAGATGGAGGCAATGTTTGTAATTGGTAGAGGGATATGTAAATCACTATGGAGACGCCTATATAGTAAAGCCATTTAAAAAACTAATTCAATGTCCAGTTATTTTCCGAAAAATACTTTCTTGAGGAAGCAAATTACTAAGGTCCAAGATTGTATTGATAAACTTTCATGTATCAGAAATCTTTTCAATTATCTCTGTATAAAAGTCCATACTCTTTGCCAATGTTACATGTATTGGTTTTATTTGAATAGGATGACCTCATATTCTATTGGTGTTATCGCAGACAAAGGCTAATAAAGCTGTTTAGTCAACAAAAGTGTGTACGGTGAGATTCGGTAATATTGCTGGGCAGGGGAAACTAGTAAGTAGGTAAGTCAACACACGCCTTTTAGGACCCTATGTTTTAGGACGTCGGTGAACTATGACGTTACTCTATGCTATATGATTACTTATTATGACGTTCACAAAGAAATGGTGATCATTTTGTAAATTCAAACATCCTGCTCCTAATTATATCGCTAATCGAAATTGAGAGTTTTTAGAACAGGATATTGTTAGTAGTCTAAGTATTGTAGATGTTTCAATTTTAAATATGAAAACAGAATCTGTACAAATAAGAACATTTCATCCTTGTCTTACGAGTGTATATTGTACAGCTGAATGTTATACTTTGTTAATAGCGGCTCCGCCAAAATAGCTTAAAGGAAAACCTCAATGAAGAATCGAAATGACAACAAGAAGTTATCTTCCATCTGAATATTTTGTCTTTGATTTGATCAAAGTATTTCTATGGATTGCCGAGATGCAAATCTGATCTGCCTGTGAAGTTTAGTTATTTCGCCGGTGAGGTAGAGATGAATTAGATTGATAATATATTTTTTGCGATAATACTCTGGATAATTCTTTTGGATTCCATTACAACTGCTCTGGACAGTGTCACGTCTGAGACATGGTTACCATCAGTTCCAGTGTCACGTCTGAGACATGGTTACCATCAGTTCCAGTGTCACGTCTGAGACATGGTTACCATCAGTTCCAGTGTCACGTCTGAGACATGGTTACCATCAGTTCCAGTGTCACGTCTGAGACATGGTTACCATCAGTTCCAGTGTCACGTCTGAGACATGGTTACCATCAGTTCCAGTGTCACGTCTGAGACATGGTTACCATCAGTTCCAGTGTCACGTCTGAGACATGGTTACCATCAGTTCCAGTGTCACGTCTGAGACATGGTTACCATCAGTTCCAGTGTCACGTCTGAGACATGGTTACCATCAGTTCCAGTGTCACGTCTGAGACATGGTTACCATCAGTTCCAGTGTCACGTCTGAGACATGGTTACCATCAGTTCCAGTGTCACGTCTGAGACATGTTTACCATCAGTTCCAGTGTCACGTCTGAGACATGGTTACCATCAGTTCCAGTGTCACGTCTGAGACATGGTTACCATCAGTTCCAGTGTCACGTCTGAGACATGGTTACCATCAGTTCCAGTGTCACGTCTGAGACATGGTTACCATCAGTTCCAGTGCCACGTCTGAGACATGGTTACCATCAGTTCCAGTTAGTGCATATAATCAGTAGTACTCAGTAGTTATAAGTGATAACTACAAAGCAAAGAAAAATCCAATAAAGCCTTTGAAATCATGTCTGACAAGCATGAGAATTCCCTCAAAACTTTCAAAATTTTCACAAACGTTCATATTGCTATAAATTAACAATACCGGTGTACTATGGATTTCAAAGAGATGGTAAATATTTTGTATGTAATCATGGATTTAACTCCTTAACTTGATTTCAATAGAAGACATTCTCTCGTGCACAGATTTAAGACTTCAAACTCTACGATCTCTGCAACAGTTTAAAATATTTACATCTTAAATTGTTGTCAAAAACAAATTAATCTCGACCGTTGGGGATCCCCTTTAACTTTGTACATGTACACTTTGAGATGAGCGTGATATCTGGGTTTGTAAAATTTGTTTTCTTATCATCAAAATAATGTCTAGTGATATAAAGGTATTGAATATTGGGACCGAAATTGTTGATCATGTTACATAGTAACAGATTGGAAAATTTGCTTAACATTTTTCGGCTGAATAATTGACATATCTTTATTGACTATTCGGTAGTATTATGATGCCGATGTCAAAGGAAAGAATGTCCGGTTGGAAAACATATCTGGCTCCAATCTAATACGGTAACCTAAATGACATTTTGCCCCGATTTATAACTCAGGTAAGTTATTTTGTCCTAAAGAGAAACACACGAAAATGGACCTTGTTTCCTGTGGCATTCTTTCTTTTCGCGGCTGAATTATTTAATTCAATGCAGCTCAATGTATTGTCGCTTTAATCCTTGACATACGAAAACTTAGATACAATTGACAACGAATGACATAAAGTAGAACATATATGTGTTGTGTTCGTTGATCTAAATCCAATAACGTGATCAGTGTGAAGCACGTATTTTACGTTGTATACCAGTGAGTTTGAAGGTGTTAGTCTATCAGATTTCTGTAAGATCGAACATTAACTGATTATAGTAATCATATACATGTACTGGGATTTGATTTGTTTTCAGATTAATGTGGATTCATAATAAACCGTTGGTTTTGAAGCAATATCTCCCGTCTTGTTTTTGGTTAAATTTATGCGTACCATCGAGGTGAGTTTATCCGTACAATCAAGGATCGATATTTCATGTAAGGATATATTGTCATTTAAGGATCTATTGTCATGTAAGGATCTATTGTGCAGACCTATTGTCATGTAAGGATCTATTGTCATGATATGATTCATTGTCCAGGCATGTATACAGCTGAAAAGCCCGTACACTGAACAAAAATCCTTAAAATTTAAGGAATATTCCCCGACTATTACAGCAGTGGAATACTCCTTAAAATGCAATGAGGAATGTTCCGTAGCATGGTAAGGGATTTTTCCTTAGTTATGTTGAGGACTATTCCGCTGGTGTATTATTCGGGGAATATTCCTTAAAATTTTTGAGGATTTTTTTTTCTGTGTAGTCTAGACCTATTGTCATGAAATGACCCATTGTCCAGGCATTTATACAGATAAAACGACCGTAGTCCAGTTCTATTGTCATGAAATGATCCATCGCCAGGTATTTATACAGCTGAAAAATCCTGAGTCTAGACCTATTTTTGTCCTCCAAATTGAGTTTTATATCTTTTGTTTCGTGACGCTTACATGAAGTATGGATCCAATTGTTGCCACAGAGAGAATTGAAAGAAAATGAGGTACCGGTACATCGACAAATACACGACACTGCTTGAATGTTCACTTTGGTTTAACAAGAGTATTAACCAAACACATGTTTAATACTTTTTAAATTATTCAGTAACCCAGTGTCATGCATTTGTCCCTGTACTTTAACCCTTCACGACTGAATATTCGTTAGTCATCACCAAATTCGGATGGCTGATATCGTGTCGAGCTAGGGCAACAGGGGAGAGTTTTCATGAGAGTAACATGCCGGAATACGGAAAATTCTTCACCGACTAACGCCGGTAGGGCATATGCTACGGAAGCGTATTAGTGCCAGTGTGAAAAAAAAAATCCGAGATTTATCTCCTAATTAGGACATAATATCTCCTAATTAGGAGAAAATTATCTCCTAATTAGGACTTATTATCTCCTAATTAGTACTTATTATCTCCTAATTAGGAGATAATTATCTCCTAATTAGGCGATAATTATCTCCTAATTAGGACTTAATATCTCCTAATTAGGAGATAATTATCTCCTAATTAGGACATATTATCTCCTAATTAGGACTTATTATCTCCTAATTAGGAGATAATTATCTCCTAATTAGGTGATAATTATCTCCTAACTAGGACATATTATCTTAATTAGGAGATAATTATCTCCTAATTAGGACATATTATCTCCTAATTAGGAAAAAATTATCTCCTAATTAGGAGATAATTGTGATCGGTTGTTGCCCCATTTATCAGCTATATCGTGAGTAGTATGCAAAGCACCGTAATCCCGGCTCAACTTGACCTTTGACCAAACCACTTTTAGTCGAGAGGGGTGCAATTACAAGCGTCTAGTCCGTCATTCATAATCCAGCCGTCGTCCATTAGAGAATATCCGCGTCCATAATCCAAAGACCTATTCCATATTCCATATAACAGTATTAGCACCAAATTCAAAAAGACAATCATAGTATACATAAACATAGGCTTGTTTCCTGCAAGAGAGAAGCGGTCAACAGTTTTCAATGATGCCGGCAAGACATCATGATGTTCCAAAAATATCAAATCCGTATCGCTGATCAGTATTCTTAATCCATAATATTCGTTGTAAAGTCGTCATCTAAAGAATGATGTATCTCAGTCACGCTTTGCTTGTGACTGTTCATATGCGTACCATGAGGATCTTGAAGTGCATGGGTTCATACGGCCCCTAGCCCCGGGTTAAGCGGTATTAGACACAAGTTACGAAACGTAGCGCCATAGATCTTGCACGCTACGTTCGTATTTTTCTATCAGCATGCGATAGGTTGTTATGCAAAGAATGGTTTACCCCAATGGAACGGTCAAGGCCGCTATATTTCCTGCAAAGGCCACTTCCGGTCACGTGACCACAAGTGACGTCTGAGGATGTATTCCTCCGGGGTGATACGGTCATGTCCGACGGTGATGCGGTCATGTCCGTGGAGAAGCCTCCGCGCACAGAAAGTAGTCCCTTGTCAACGAGATTTTAATACGCTGGTGGTCGATTCCCTTGCGTCATAATACCATGATACCGATGAGAAAACAACAAGGATGACAGGTCAATCATTTTATTTTCCCCTCCAGTACATCATACCCATCTTGGGTGAGCCGCGTTGGGTATGTTTACACTTCAAGTATGCTCTTGTCCAATCAGAAGCCTTCCTTCAATCTTCTTTCGGTGTGACCTAAGCATTGCCGGGCAGGCCAGGATACCGTTCAGTCAGCATGTCCTGAAACAGTTGTTTGCGCATTCTGATTGCATTTTCCAGAGCCTCGGTGGGTGGTAACCCCATATACTCTTCCAAGTGACGCTTGATCTTCATGATGGACCTGTGCGTGGGGTCGCCATTCAGCTCGTGGATGGGGCAGTCGGGAGCTCGAAGCCCGCGCATTCACTCACTCGCTCACTCACTCACTAGCGTTAGAACGTCACTGCGTTTAGGGCATCACTGCCTTAAGACGAGCGTTGGGCATGCCTCACTCCCGGAGCTCCGGAGCCTGAGCTTGGAGCTCTCGGATCTCGGAAGTGACGTCATCGTACGCATGCGCACACACACCTGTGGTGCACCTTGTATCCTATAGCCCATAGATAATTATCTCCTAATTAGGAGATAATTTTCTCCTAATTAGGAGATATTAAGTCCTAATTAGGAGATAATTATCACCTAATTAGGAGATAATTATCTCCTAATTAGGAGATATTAAGTCCTAATTAAGAGATAATAAGTCCTAATTAGGAGATAATTATCACCTAATTAGGAGATAATTATCTCCTAATTAGGAGATAATAAGTCCTAATTAGGAGATAATAAGTCCTAATTAGGAGATAAATCTCGGAAATTTTTTTTCACACTGGCACTAATACGCTTCCGTAATATGCTGCAACTAGATATAGTCTATTGTTCTCAAATTTCTTGAGCGACAGTATGTACATTCACGGCCATAGTTAGCAATATTGTATTAAAACCTCAGTGAGTGAGCGAATGAGTGGTTTGTGTGGGTGTGGATTTTTGTGTGTAGTGTGTGAAGAGGGGTGACGGAGTGAGAGAGAGATGGAGAGAGAGAGAGAGAGAGAGAGAGAGAGACGGCGACAGTGAGAGTGAGTGAGAATTCAAGTGGTCTATCCTTGATCTGTCCTCTTATTACTGAGCGCCAAGCGAGAAAGATGCAAGTTCTATATTTGAAGTATTTGGTGACTGGGTGAGTGAGACAAATCGGTAGAGAGACAGACAGACAGAGAGAGAGAGACTGAGAATTGAATCAATGGGTGGTAAATCAACAAATAGCACCCTGGTGAGAATGTGCCTTTGATGTTCAGCGCTCGGATCTGGCCAATGTCAAAACAATACTACTTCCTCGAATATCGATATATATATATCGAAGGAGTTTACCACCCACTCTACCATACCCACAGGATAACACCGGCCCAGGCAAATCTATATCGATATTTGATTTGACTGGTTTCGCGCAGATGGATGAGGGTGCACACCAGCCTATAAAATTCATCCACACTTATATACATATATATTTATAGGGCTAAAGTATGTCCATTTTAATTAGTCGTCTACTTTGGAGCTTTTCAAAAAACAATTGTTAGCTCTACACATACCCACTGTACTCGGGTTAAACACCAGCCCAGGCAGATCCATATCGAAATTTTATTTCATATCAGATTACTATTTACTAATTTATCATGCAACTTTTGCGAAGAAAACATATAAACGCATTTTCTTGACGAAAATCGTAGAAAAAATGCCTTTTTACCCCTCAGCCTATTAGGCTGCGGGGTCTTGTCGTTGGCATGTACGTCCGGTCGTTCGTCCGGTCGTCCGGTCGTCAACAATTCTTGTGATCGATCTAGAAACCGAACCGTTGCTTCTAGAGACTTCAAATTTGGTACACAGAATTGTTGGGTGGTCAACCACAGGCCTATTGAATCTGGACCCGATTGGTTGGAAACTTTGGCGGCCATCTTTAATTTATGCGAAACCATCACAGCTTTCTCGTTACCAAGCTTTCTTTAGAACGACTTACCCTAGGCACACCAATCTTGCCGTGCACATCCATATGCTCATGACCCAGAACCCTATTGAATCTGGACCCGATTGGGTGGAAACTTTGGCGGCCATCTTTAATTTATGCGAAACCATGAATCTTGTGTATCTCGGAAACCATTTTGCTGTTCAGTGTGAAACTTTGTAGAGATTATCGATACATCAAGAAACTTTGAAGGAATGACCAAACCAGTTTTCCTGATTAGGCTATGCAGAATCTTTAATGATGTATTTCTTTGATACCATTGAAGTATTCTATATGAAACTGCTTGTTGCCAAGCTTTCTTTAGAACGACTTACCCTAGGCACACCAAACTTGCCGTGCACATTCATATGCTCATTACCCAGAATCCTATTGAATCTGGGCCCGATTGGGTGGAAACTTTGGCGGCCATCTTTAATTTATGCGAAACCATGAATCTTGTGTATCTCGGAAACCATTTTGCTGTTCAGTGTGAAACTTTGTAGAGATTATCGATACATCAAGAAACTTTGAAGGAATGACCAAACCAGTTTTCCTGATTAGGTAAAAGCCTTGGCGGCCATCTTTAATTTATGCAGAATCTTTAATGATGTATTTCTTTGATACCATTGAAGTGTTCTATACGAAACTTGGTATACAGCATCGATGTATCAAGGGACTTGACTTGCACTGAATAACCACATCAATTCTTCTGAGAGGCGGGAAGGATGGCCGGCCATTTTTAATTTATGCAAAATCATTAATGATCTCTATCTCTGATTACGTTTAAGTGCTCGATATAAAATTTGGTAAACATCATTGATGCAGCAAGAGACTTGTGATGAATGACAGAACTGGTTTCTCTGATTGGGTGGAAATCTTGGTGGCCATCTTTAATTTATGCAAAATCTTTAATGATATATATCTCGGATACCATTTAAGTGTTCTATATGAAACTTGGTATACAGCATCGATGTATCAAGACACTCGTAATGAAGATCAGTTCCTCTGAATGACCGGAAGGATAGGCGGCCATCTTTAATTTATGCAAAATCATTAATGATCTCTCTCTGATACCGTTCAAGTGCTCGATGTAAAATTTGATATACATCATCAGTGCATCAAGAAACTTACGATGAATGACAGAACTGGTTTCTCTGATTGGGCGGACTTTCTACATCACTAAGGAACCACTGTTCAGCGACTAATGTTGTCATACTTGGAGACTTCAACAATGACTTTGCTGTCGACTCGGCTGAAACAACCAAGATAAACGACTTCTTCCAAGAGCATGGGCTCTTTCCCTTAATCCACACCCCAACCACAGATCTTAGGACAACCATTGACCAGATTTTCACCAATTTCAAACTCACAGATATACAATTTGGTGTCCATGATACATATTATTCATATCACAAGGCTGTTTGGATTGCCATCCACCCACCCTCATCCTCTGCTTGATCACAGATGGAAAGAGACAGACAATCAACAGGTACACAGGGATTCATACAGTTATTGCTATCAAAGACTGTTATTATTGTTTAGATTATTATTAGGGTTCAAAGCCAAAATGGCTTGAAGCCTTTTGTTTTTGTTCAGAATATTCTGTTCTTCCGCCATATTTTTCGCACGCGCTATGTCAAAATATTTATTATAATCCTTCAATGCATCCAACATCCCACACTGAATTTATCATATTTTAATCTTTTACAAGCCACTGCTAAAGCATCTTCTGCATTCAACCAAATCTTTCAGGCTTTTACTTATGCATTTTTCATTCATTGTGTACCAATATACACTGACTAAAACTGCCTGGCTGAGGGGTTGTTTCACCTTTTAGGTGCTGCCTCATGTTTGAAAATGACTTCACTGTGACGTCATTATGGCGGCCATCTTGGATTCTTTTTACATTTTCAAGTAGAGTTTGCCCCAAAGATATAGTGTGGTAAGTTTCAGCCATCTAACCTTAGTGCTGACGATAATATAGGTATATAGTATAGGTGTGACCTTAGTGCTGACGATAATATAGGTATATAGTATAGGGGGAGGGAGCACATTCCCCCTCGGCATCAATTTTCTTTTTTCAGCGTGAAAAACAAACTAAACTCTACAAAATGATCGCCATTACTCAGTGCTATTGAAAATATATCACGATTGGAATAACTATGAAATTTTCTCCATATAAAACTCAAAACTCCGCTATAGTCGTTTCATGTACCCAAACTCAGTCCCATACGATGACGTAGTAATATATTCATCTTCAAGGGGAAAAAGGTCATTAAACCTGTATAAATTAATAACAGGCGGTTCGTGGGTGTGTCGCTTATATCCAGTGCCCAGCCAAATTGCCAAATGTTATTAAAACCGCACACACTTCCATGACTGTATACGGCCTTTTTGACCTTTGCCAGCGTTAATGCGAATACATCATGACAGCAACCGGTGATACTGAGTCTAGGTACACGAAACAACTATAGTGGAGAGAATTACAAAGTTATTTCTGACGAGATTTATTATCAATATCACGGAGTATAATGACAGTCATTTTGTAGAGTTCCACTTGTTATACACGCTGCAAAAAAAAGAGAGAAAATTTATGCAGAGCTGATTATTGATTTTTGACACTAGAGACATGGGCATTTCACTCGAGATGCCTGGACCAAAAATTTCGTCATAGAGTAGCGTAGAGAGCGGAGTTGTGTTGCGTGTTCGCAACCGGAAGTGGAACGCTACCATCATGAATCTTCCTCACTCATCCACCTCTCACTCACTCCTTTCCTCTACCATAAACGTAAACTGACATTTGAGTGACTGAGTGTCACGTGAGTGGGGAACAACTTGACATTGGTATGACTGGAGAGGAAAACTAAGTGATTGAACCTCAGGGTTAAACTTCAAGGAGATCGGGAGTGACCTCTGTAAAGTAACATTGAAGTGACGTAGTGAAGGTATGATTGACCTTGGTCTGTTAGACCGAACGTTATAACGCCTATACTATTAGAATGCCACTAATCCGACATGGAGAAAGCTTATATCGAGGATCTCTGATCTACAAGGCTATCTCCCTCTGTTTTATAATGGGTTATCCTCACAGACGTATAACCGCAACTCTGATGTAAGGTAAGGAAGGCTTGTAAGGCTATATGGGTTCGTGGGTAGTGAGTACCGATGTTGAGAGGCGAGTCTATTAATGGGGCCCTCCTCCGAACCTTATCCCCGTCCACCTTAGTTTCATTGGTTCATTTTTGAAGGCGAGGCTACTCCAGTGGCAAAACAGATACGACGTGATTGGTTGTTTTCTAGCTGGCTAACTGATCCGTTTTCTCGCTGGCTGATTGGTTCGTTGTATCGGGCGGTATAGCGCCACGTGTGTCGCACGTGACCGAACGTGACCTGTAGAAGTAAATTAACATGAAAGTGAATGGGGAGTCAAACCGCGCTGGTTGGCCTCTAGCACTGAATGAGGTCGTAAGGGGAGGTATCCTCTGGAATAAATTAGCATTGAACTGAAGTGAATTGGAGCAAAACTTGCAGTACCGACTTCGAAAAGTTGAAGATATCTACCCGTTATTCTTATTCTCTACTAACCTCCAGTCCCTGCAAACCTGCCCTTGTTAAACATACCTTGTCCACTCACCCCCTCCTCCCTGCAAAACGCCCCCACCATGTCCAGCTTAAGCCATACCAAACCCTCTCCTTCCTGTCTGGGTTAACCCTACCTGGCCTGGGGCGGGGGGGGGTCACTCCCCCCCCCTCTCATTTGTTGTTTTTTTCTTCTATCTCCGGAACGACAAAAAATTGAGAGCTGAAACTCCGGGACTTTATAGATTATCATATTGGGGTCATTTTCGAGCCTATTTCCATGACCCCCCCCCCCCGAACGGATGATCATGGGTAAATTCAAAATGGCGGCCATGTGTGGTACCAGAAAAGTGATATTTTCGTCCTATTTCTCCAAAATGTTTGCTTTTCCGTATAGAAAAGCGGGTAAAACCTATTTTATTTAATATCAGAGTATTTTTTACTAATTTACCATGCAGTTTTTGAGAAGAAAAAAAAACAAAAAATAAAAAATCGAAAATTCTGGCCGAGAAATCGTCCAAAAACACTCTTTTAAAAAATGACGTCACAGTGATGTCATTATGGCGGCCATCTTGGATTATTTTACATTTTCTTATAGAGTTTGACCCTAAAATATAGTGTGGTAAGATTCAGCCCTCTAGCCTTAGCGATAGCGAAAATATATGGGGGGGGGCACTTTCCGCCCCTCCCCAGGCCGCGGTAAACCCCAAATCGCCCATGCCAGATAAGGTTAAAGCATGGTCGCATCTCCCCATCTTTTTCAAAAACATGATGGCTATTTCTCGTTAAAAGAGAAAGTGTCACGATGTGTTGTTATGTTTTGTATGGCTCTAGGAGGAGTGAGGAATGTCAGTTTAACACTGACAGTTTCATGAGGTCTAAACCTGGGGGGGGGGTGTCTTACCTCCCCACACCCGGGGTTGGGCGGCATTATACCATACTTTCTGCTCCATCTCCGGAACCACAAAAAGTTGTTGACAGCTGATCCTGTTGTTTGTAGCGACTTTGTAGTTTATCGTATCGAGGTCATTTTGAGCCTATAATTGCATAACATCTCGAGAGGATCATGGGTAAATTCAAAATGGCGACCATTTGGCTACTAGAAAAGTGATATATACATTATACTTCCTTCAAAATTCCTGCTTTTCTGCAAGGAAATGTGGACAAAAGTTGTTTTTGTTTCAGATCAGATCATTAATTACTAACTTATTAAAAAAAACACCAATAAAAAAAAATCGACCCCCCCCCTTTCAGGCCTGGAAATGTCTGAAATCGCCCAGTTCATATTGGGTTAAACTTGTTCATCTGAATCAAACTGTTTTGACATTTTCCTCAATTGACAGACACACCTCATATTTAAACCCACGTATAATATACCGACACGAACATGCGAGTGAACGACTCATGCATTTTTTATAGGAAATCTACAGGGATGACATTAAAACAAATTGATTTTGTTACAACACCTACGTAGTCACCTGCGCCATCCCTGTGCGAGGTAATATTTGTTTCCTGTACTGTTGGGAATTCACCTCCCATAGTACGAGGGAAAGTTGGATGCTTGTCTGTTTCAGTATAAAGTCAATTGTATACGATTCCACATTTGTAAACAGAGCAAACGTTCCAAACAAAAAAGCTGCACTTTGGGGGGTGTCGATAGCGGCTATTAATCGTAGCCACAAGAGATTAGAAACTCCCCCAGTAAGGATGCATGTATTGGTGATATTATTATTAATAGAATGAAGTTTCTGCAAATGATTATATTGAAAGAGTAAAAGTTCGGACAATAGATTTTAGCTGTTCTTAATTGCCCATAGTTTGTATCTGTAGTGGCGGTAACGAGACTTCCCTTATTTTCCTGTAAGCATATAGGCAACATAATCTCCTCTATCAAAATTTATTTAACGTTTATTCGAATTTAATTGGTATCTTATGCTTATTTTCAACCCTGTGGATCTATTAACATTCAGATGTTAATTAATTATTTTCTCTGCTGGTTGAAGCATCTCCCATGTGGTAATCCTTTGACCCGGACAATATTTACACTTTGAAAATCTCCACCTGCAGAAATAATTTCCAAGTGAGTGTGAAATGTCTCAGACACAAAAAAACTGATTTCGTGCATTGACAACAGAAATATCAAAACTTTGACAACACTTGTAGTTATGGCGAGTCGGATTGATTTTTAAGTGTTTCTTTCCACGATTGAAAGACCTTCATGACACAATAACCATTTATACAACACTTTGGAGAAGAAAAGCCGAGCTCGACATCAACCAATCTAGGTAAACCAAGATGGTAAATCAGGGGAATACCATCTAGACGTAAAGCTATGAAAACTTCGTGCAAACTGTTCGCCGATATTCTACGAGATCCCATAATCAGCCAATCACGACCATTTCAACCTTTTCGCTCTGGCAATGATTGACGTTTACTTCAAGGAGATTAACATCTTCGCACGGCAAAATCTTTTGATATTTTCTACCCCTATAACGAAGCCAGACTTTTTGGCGGGAGTAAACTCTTTGATGTTTACGGACCCTGCCGGGAAATGATGCCTTATTTGGAAACTGTTTCGGGATAATGTTTATATATTAGACCACGAGCTACCGTGTGTAATTACTATGGGTGTGATTTTGAAATAGTTACAACCAGCTATCCATCTGATTGGCTAACAAAGTAGTTTCAACTCGCACGGGATTTATATAGGGCTGAATTCAGATATAATACTCCGTGATATTATATCTGAGTTTACTGAGATTGGACAACAACAATATGCTGGAACCACCGACCAGCCGCAGTCGTAAGAAATACTCAAGACTATATCTTCACTCGAGCGCAGCCTATCGCTGCATGAGTGTAAACTCTCTCAACTTGAGTGTAGTCTATCTCAGCTCGTCCCCAGTTGAGTGTTAGCTGTCTTCATTTGAGTGTAAATTATTTCCGATTGTGTGTAAGCTATATTCACAGTAGTGTAAACTATTACCACCAAAGAGTACACTATTTCCTGTTGAGTGTAAACTGGTCAATGTGGTGTTAATTATTTCTGCTTTTGTCAAAACTGTTTACTATGGAGCCGTAAAAGTGACATGCACGATTTTTTTTAAAATTATCTCCTGATCTTGACATCTTTGTTATTATCTCGTGATCTCGAGATAACTGGCCAATAAGAATTGAGAATTACCTCGTGATGTCGACATCTTTGTTATGTCGTGATTTCGACATCTTCGTTATGTCGTGATCTCCACATCTTTATTATCTCGTGCTCTACAGATAATTGACCAATAGAATGGCCATAGACCGCCGTTGATGCGTATCTTGTCGTTGCTATCTTGTTAGAGAAGAAAATGGCGGATTCTTCTGGCGATTATATTGGTCAATTATCTCGAGAGCACGAGATAATAAAGATGCCGAGATCACGACATAACAAAGATGTCGAGATCACGACATAACAAAGATGTCGAGATCACGAGATAACGAAGATGTCGAGATCACGAGATAACAAACATGTCGAGATCACGACATAAAAAAGATGTCGAGATCACGAGATAATTTAAAAAAAAATGCGTGTCACTTTTACGGCTCCATATTTCAGTACTCTCCGAATATGCATGCACACAGATACGTCACAAATCAACGTTACTACCATTATTTTATTCTACACGATGAGAAATGTAATACAATTCCAAGAACACCATCTTTGAGCTAGCCCACATAAACTCACTACACCCATTGTCCCAACCCACACTTACCTGCCAAATTCACTCCGATTTTACAGCATATGGCCCATCTCTTACCAAATACTCCTTTCTATGCAACTCCCCGACTGCTTATGTGCACACTGACGTCGCAGATCAGCGTCACTGCCTCACGCTCATTCTACAAAGCGAGACTCAAACATAACCACTTTACTTCCAAGGTCACATCTCACACTTACGTGCATGCGCTCAATTCACCCCGATCTGCGCTTTCTCTACTACTGCTGACCTCACAGTCGCATAACCTATATGCACCACACAACAGACACGCAAGGTCCGAGGTACGCTCCAGGGTCAAAGTTCAACCGGAAAGGTCAAATGCCAAGCCCAACCCCACAATCTACGCCACCCTCGTTCGCTCCCCATGTAAGTATATCTAAGACTGCTATAAGATCTATTCTTTTATTGTGATCACACGCCGTCAAGAATTCTTTCACTCATATTCTTTTTTTTAAGAGCTGTGAAAACAAAACGTGTCTCCCCTTACTATAGTACTGTTCTATATTCAATGAGCCAAAGGGCATAATATTAACTTTTCTCCATCCTGAGTAGACGTTTGTCCGAAAAGATTCGTACACTGTCAGCAAAAATTTATAACACTAAAAGAACGCGTAAAGGTGTTGATCTATCACTAATTTTAGCGGTTGTTCGAATAAGTTGAAATAATGTTGTGGATTTTTTTGGTCCATTTTAAGCAATAATGAAAAGAAAGAGGTAGCAAAAATACCACAACGCTAAATATCTCAACTATCGAAATATGGGGTTGGATGGAACTGAACACTAACGTTCTAATTGACGTCCAAATCAGAACACCATATCGTGTTAAAAACTGAACCCTCATGTTCATTCCCGAACACTAGAGAACATATATGAACACATGCGTCCACCATGTTTGAACACCAATGTTCACAAATGAACACATATTCTGTAAGACTTTTGGAACACTAGCGTCCGCATGAACATGTAAAAGTGTTCAGTTATACGTAAAAGTGTTCAAAAGTACACACATCCGAATGAACACTAATTTTTCAGAGTTCCAATTTTTTTCCGACTTGTTTTTATTGAGGACGATCTAGTTGATGAGCTTGATAACAATTCAGTGATATATTGGAAATAAATCTCTTTTCATACCAGTTTTCTTGCACGAACACTTTTACGTGTTCAAAAGGTGTTACAAACGAGTGTGCATTTCAGTGTTGAGGATACACACACTTTTCAACACTTTTCGGTCACGATGACCCCAAATGATATGCAACGTTTCACGTTCCTCTTTTTGTCCCGCAAACTCAAAGGATGGATACTCTGTAAAAATAATTTTGAACATAATTGTATATCTAGAAACAAAGTGTATCAGAAGTACACACTTTATGCACCTTTTCTACACAAACTTCTGCTACACAGTGATAGTAGATGCGAAATCTTGTGGTTTGAGAGAGTAGAAAATCGTTAAATAAGGCGGATAAACGTCAACGTTCTGATGATCCGGTTGACCACCATTTTGCATTTAACCTGGTCATTTGCACCTAGATGAGATGCAAATGCGTTCAAAATGGCAACTATGACAAGTTAACGTTTGAATATCATGTCGTTTATATCTCCATGGTGTTCAAATGAACAGCCGACATCAAAGCGTGACTGAGATACATACTCTGGAAAACGACTTGGAAATTCATATGGATAAAGAATAATGGTCAGTGATTAGCATTTATGTAAAGAACATCATCATGTCTTACTAACATCATTGGAAATTGTTGACCGTTTCTCTCTTATAAGAATCCATCTTCTATTTTTATTTCATACAGATTTGGAATTGGTGCAGTCATGCGAAATATATCTTTCGATTTTTGAAGCGGAAATTATTTTATGGACGACGGCTGAATATTGAATGTAGGATATGACGTTTGATATCAAGTCTGCAGGTTTGTATTCGAGACTCGGATCAGCGAGTAGCTAGACACCCTGTATGGAACTTAAAGGCTCTCTATAGACTAAATTAGATTTACATAGAACCATCTGGTTCTACATAGAACCAAACATTCCTATGCAATAAATGGTATTCACCACTCCCCTCCATATGAACAAATATCAGTATACTCTATATCTTGGGAATACGGAATCACGGAAACGCACAGTATAAATAGATCGCTCTATTCCCCTCTTTGTTTTGTTCTTCAATTTACTGTATGATTGGGTCGGAAATCCCTTAGAATCGGACACGCCATCCCATCAGTTACCGCTCTCCCTCTACTCCCCTTAAGTCACGTGACCGGAAGTGCATACTGCGAAGGCACAATGACCAGGAAGTCACGTGACCACCCCGTGACCTTTGAAATGCGGCCACACCGGCCCAAATTAGGTCAATGCTAAGGAACGAGGGTTTTATATACTACTCGTTCCTGTCGCCGCTCAGTAGTATAGAGAGGGTACGAAGGCCCCCATTTTACAGGGAGGTAACTCTTGGTTTCCCTTTTTTCAGGTTAAAGGTATAGGGGACGCCACATCGCTTTTCACCTATGTGGCGTCTGTGGCGCCAGGGGGCGCCACCAGCTCAAGGTCACATGGAGGTCAAAAGTAGTTCCGGCAACCTGTAACCTTTGTATTCCTCCGCGGACAGAAAGTAGTCCCATGTCAACCAAGTGTCTTCCAATGTTAATGTATACGGGGAATGCCTAAAAAGAGTATGGGAATAGACGTTTTGTGCCCGGGGTTGATCCCTAGTGGACCGAATGGGTCGATTGAGGTGACAAAGTGAAGCGCTCCTCGAGGGCCATTCAAACATGGGTGGGTGCATGTAAAATTAGGATTTTTTCCCGAAAATATAAAAAGCGGAACACGGACTTTACCCCTACAATAGGGGAAAATCCCTATCAACTCTAGCCAAAAGGGCTAATATCGGTCTCCGGGCTTATCAGGGCCTGCCTATCAAGTCAGTGGGGTGGGTGCATGTAAAATTAGGATTTTTTTCCGAAAATATAAAAAGCGGAACACAGACTTTACCCCTAAAATAGGGGAAAACCCCTATCAACTCTAGCCAAAAGGGCTAATATCGGTCTTCGGGCTTATCGGGGGATGCCTATCAAGTCAATGGGGTGGGTGCATGTAAAATTAGGATTTTTTTTCCGAAACTATAAAAAGCGGATCACGGGCTTTACCCCTACAATAGGGGTCTGTGTTATACAATATAAGGGAAAATGCCTGTATGGGGTATGGGGATGGTCATTTTTTTTGTGGGTGTTACTATGGGTTGTGGGATCTCGTTTTTCTCGTTTCGCCGAGAAAAATACAATGGGTGGGACGGGGGTTGGGGTTACCGAGCGAATCGGTGAAATTTTTTGGAAAAGTTACCGAGGTCTGTATATAGGCCCATAGGCTGGCCATGAGGGGTATAGGTCCAACCTGGGAAATTCACACACGTTCATTGTGATATGAGTTGTTTGGTCTTGCTTTTCACGTCTCGTCATTTAGAACACTATGGGAAGAGCCTCGAAGCGCAACGGTGAAATTTTTGGAAAAGTACCATATAGCCCAAAAAGTCCCATACTGGCTATATGGGGGTATAGGTTCAACCTGGAAAATGATGGGAAGGGTTCCGGAGCGAAACGGTGAAATTTTTGGAAAAAGCTCACCGAGGCCTGGGTAGGCCCATAGGCTGGCTATGGGGTATCGGTCCAACCTGGGCAATTCACACACGTTCATTGTGATATGGGTTGTTTGGTCTTGTTTTTCACGTCTCGTCATTTAGAACACGATGGGAAGGGATTCGAAGCGAAACGGTGAAATTTTTTGGAAAAAGTTCACCGAGGCCTGGGTAGGCCCATAGGCCTATACTGCATGGCTATGGAGGTATACGTCCATACGGGGTGAACGTTTTGGGGTCTAGGTGAGCCCCTTATTATCCTATGGTGTCGTATGAGGTCTTTTTTGCAGCTCCCGTTGAGTTTGTAATGTGTCGACTAATTGATCGTCCGTGTGCAATAGTCTGCGCATGCGCAGTCTGGCCGTAGTATAGAAAGCAGGCATGTTGGGGGCATGTGGGGAGTGTGTTTGAGGTAGAGATGGACCACTATGGGTCCAAATGGGTTGTGAGAGGTGTCAAAGTGAAGCTAGTGTGGGGTAGAGTCAGACTGGCGTGTTTTTAAGTGCAAGTCGCGTCAATCTGCGCATGCGCAGTTGGGTGTAGTAAGTAAAGTGACCATTTTGGGGGTACGTGGAGGTGTGTTTGGGGTAGAAAGGGACCATCCTTGGTCCGATTGTGTCGTGGGAGGTGTTATCTTGTAGCTCTCGGGGTGTACATCCCGATTTGAGGGGTGTTCACCTCATCGGTGACGTCATCAGTAGGAGTAGTAGCGAAAGTGGGCATTTTGGGGCACTGAAGGAAGGTATTTGGTGTAGAGATGGACCATCCATATCTGTCACACATTATACCACATCTGTGTTGTGTTATACCACATCTGTCCTGCATTATACCATATATGTCCTGTATTATACCATCTCTCCTATGTTATACAATATCTGTACTGTATTATATCAAATCTGTCCTGTATTGTACCATATTTGTTCTCTATTATACCATATGTCCTGTATTATATCAAATCTGCCCTGTATTTTTCAGTATCTGTCCTGTATTATACCAAATCTGTGCTGTATTATACCAAATCTGTGCTGTATTATACAATATCTGTCCTGTGTTATACCATATTTGTGCTGTATTATACAATATCTGTCCTGTGTTATACAATATCTGTCCAGTATTCTGCAATATATGTTCTGTATTATACCAAATCTGTCCTGTATTATACAGTATCTGTCCTGTATTGTACCATATATGTCCTGTATTATATCATACCTGCTCTGTATTATACAATATTTCTCCTGTATTGTACCATATCTGTGCTGCATTATATCATATCTGTCCTGTATTGTACCATATATGTCTGTATTATACCAAATCTGTGCTGTATTATACAATATTTGCCCTCTATTATACCATATCTCTGCTGTATTATACCATATCTGTCCTGAATTATACCATATCTGTGCTGTATTATGCAATATCTGTCCTGTGTTATACAATATCTGTCCTGTATTATACCAAATCTGTCCTGTTTTGTACCATATTTGTCTTGTATTATACAATATATGTTCTGTATTATACCAAATCTGTACTGTATTATACAGTATCTGTCCTGTATTATACCAAATCTGTGCTATATTATACAATATATGTTCTGTATTATAACAAATCTGTCTTGTATTATACAGTATATGTCCTGTATTATATCAAATCTGTGCTGTATTATACCATATCTGTCCTGTATTGTACCATATATGTCCTGTATTATACAATACACGTTCTGTATTATACAATCGGATAGCCGTTGTCGTGAATAACCACAAGTTCAGCAATGTTCATACAGTTTATTATCCCTAATGTTACATCATACCCAGGCTGACGGAGCCGCCCTGGGCATGTTTGGTATGTTCACAGCAAAACAAATTGAAATATAAAACACCATGTCTTATTATTTAACGCACCGTCACATTAGCTACAAGTGTTTACTGAGCTGAAGTCAACGATCAGCATGTAGACATATAGAGTATGTACGGCATGTTATGGTATTCATCAGTGCATGGGTGAAGCATTCAGCTGATGGGGTGGTCGGTCAGCTTGGTAACGAAAAACGTGACATTGGTCACCTTCTCCACTGTCCACTTGGTGTTGGGGCGTTGTTGTTGGGCCCATTCCAAGAGATCCACGGTGTCCAGTTTCTCCAGCATCGTCTCTAGCGACACTCGGTTAATGATGGTAAACGGTTGGTCAAATACCCGGATGTTACTGCTCGGGTAAAAATATCGCTGGGTCCCTTTCTACCCAGAAATTTTGTTTCACAAACTCGTAAATTGCTAGAAGTTCGGATATCATGTGCACGTGAGTAGTATATAAAGTTGAAATTCCTTAGGATTGACCTACTTATTTGTTCCCCCGGGTAAAATTTAAGGGGTCTCAAGGTCATCTGGCGATCACGTGATCAAAGCATGTACTTACCTGTCTAGGCTATAGTTCCGGGACAATAGATAGCCTTTTCAGGTCAAAAATAGTTCCATGTATTCCTCCGCGGTGATGCGGTCTGGTGATGATGTGGTCTGCCTCCGCGGGCAGAAAAGTAGTCCCACGGAAGGTACACCCTTGTACTTGGTCTGTGGGCTGATTTCATTGGCTCTCTCTATTTTACTATAGTGCTCTCGCATTCTAACATTGATGGGTTACATTTTGGCCCCATCCTACACCACTGATTTCAGTTTAACTGAATCTCCAGATGCATTATGAATAAAACACACAAGACAGGGTTTTTTGGTGAGATCTCATTTTGTTTTTATTCAGTAACAACAACAACGTGAGAACAACCATGTGAAAATTGAAGCCCAGAACAGGGGGTGCCTTATCAAAGGCGGTTGGTACCCATACAATTATTGAACCTATATGCAACAGTTAATTCGGTGCAATATCATCAGTACTCATAGAACATATATATCAAAGGCGTTTGGTACCCATACAAATTGAATTATAGAACAGTTCCTTAGTCCAGTGGAATATTCGCAGTGTTCGTATTTATCACTCTAAATGTTAAGATAGGTTGTAGTTACACCATCGGGCAGCACTTTGCGCTTGGGGTAAAAATATGTGAAGGCGTCCCGTTCCTGGGTATACGAGCGCATCTGGTGGTCGATGATACGGAAACCTCGGTTAGTGCCACTCGCACTGGCCTGGCTCTGGAGGACATTCAGGTACAGAGCCTTGCTGATGTTAGAGTCGCGTCGACTCACCCCCTTACAACTGAATTTGTTGTCATCACCGTCACAAAAGTAAGTTTTCGAACACAGGGCGATCATGGCATCACCGCTCCACTCTAGTTTAAACAGGCCGGGTGTCCGCTTGTCGTAGGTGTAGTGGTCGCGTCGGGGTAGCCACTGGTCCCGTTCCGCCTCATATTGTGCACGTAATTCTGGTTTGACGAGTGACTCCCAGTCCGGGTTGGAAACGGCCATGTATGCTGAGTCGGTATCCATTTCTATCAATTGCCAATCGTATGGGTCGAAATACACGCCCATGAAATCGTATATGAATTCCAGCATTCGCAGTTTGGCCAGCTGGTACACCATACATCCTATTTGGAGCGGCAGGTTATAGGTGATGATCATTTTGGCTGACGTCACTTCGTAGGTGGTGTCGTCAATCATCTCCATGTGTCGGTATAGCGGCGAATTCACTTTTCTGCGGGCTTGTTTCGTGTTACAATTGTTCACGGTCACGTGACGGTCCTGGTTCGTTACCGTTTTTCCATATCCGCTGTTCCCAAGTAATTTCATCGTTTCCCCGATGATGGCTTTGCTGGGGTCGGCGTCTCCTTGGCGACGGGCGGTAGTCACGTCGTTCGCGAACTTCTCAAAACAAGCCTGGGGGGTGAATTCTATGACTTGGTATATTTTCGTAATTTCCAGTCCGTGCCGCATATACCACTGAAGCAGAGGGGTACCGAGCAAGATTTTTTCGCCAAACATGCTGCCGATCAACATACGCTGTGGTCGCGTTAGGTAGTCGTGTTCTTCAGCGTATGTGCGCATATGGGCTCCGATATCATCTCGACTCACCTCGGTGTTTTTGAAGATGGGTGGACATTCACCAAACGTGTCTTTCAAGTGGTCAGGGACGTGCAGATCACATTCCACGAATCCATAGAGGTCTCCCGTCTCAACAGTGCGTAGGATGTCGGTCATGGTGATAACAGTCCGATAATCCAGTATTCGGTCGTGAGCGTGTAAGAACGAGTATAACTCCGGTTGACGACATTGCATGTGGTGGAATTCACATTCCCATAGCTGTTCATAGGCATAGCCCAATCCACAAATGTAATCTCGATTCTGCTGTACTTCTTCACGTAAGGCGGCCGGGGTCAGTCCACGGCGCTCGTTATAGCGCCCTCCCGCGAACGAACACTCATGACCGTGCCAATAACAGCCGTGAAATTGAAACACGGTCGGTACTGTATTGATGATAGCAAATCCGTCCACGGGAAGGCGCCGATCTCCAATTCGCTTTTCCGTGTGGTTGGCTTGGTGACGGATAGTGACGCCTCGTTGCTGACTTTCCCAATCCAACCATTGTTCTGCTTCATGTTTCGTAGATCGTTGAGCTCTGAATGCTGCACCCTCAGGGAGCCACCGCGTATAATGACCGGCCGGCATGGGTTTACTCAAACACGATAGGTAGAGGGCGTTGGCATCGAATCCTATTATTTTCTCACACAATTTTTCTCCTCGGATATGGGTCAGCTGTTTCTCATGGTACCGATGGAAAATAATACTGGGGCCGCCTACGATATTTCCCTTCAAACAGTCAAACATGTCGGCGTCTTTCTTATCCACGAGAGCGAAGAACGTGGGTAAATCCCGGAACAGATACCGCAGGGTCCTACCGGGGATGCTAACACAGTCTTTGAATACGTCGACACCCATATCTCGGTAGAAGGCGGAGATTTTGTCGGTAGCTTCCAGAAAAGGGATGACATCCAAATTGTTGTAATAGATGAGAAAATCCCGGAGAGTTCGCATTCCTTCACGGACCCACACCTGTTGCAGTTCGGTATACAGGGTGGTAGATAATGCTTCTCCTTTGAGATCGTTGTAAAAGGCCTCCTGGGGTGGTAACTGGGTTTCGTCCAGACGCTCGAGACTCGTCATGTAGTTGTAGGGAAAGCAACTTTTCCTCTCCGCGCAGTCGTACGCTTTCACCCACTGTTCATAGCTGTAATTCGGCGCCAGGTAATTCCGTACATCTAAGAATCGGAGTGAAGTTGTGGATAGAGCGACGTGATTGTTGGTCTTCTTAATAATGAATTTCACATTCCCAGCTTTAGCGAGGTACGGGTACAAGAATTCTTTGATTAAATTCAAATCATATCGGCCCGAGTTAAATCCAAGGACGGGTAATTGGTTCATGTATTCCAATAAACGCAGTTTCAGTTTCTGCGCATAGGGTTTCGGTGGTTTGCGTTTCTCACTTTCGTCTTCGTCATCGGTATCGTCCTCCCTCCTCCTCCCCATCCAATGTTGGAATACGCGCATCAAGTGCCGCTAATACATCACGGTAGATAGTCGACGCGAGATGTGCCGCACTCACTTGACTGAGAGTTTCAAGGTAGTCCATCATTCGTGTAATCAGTTCATGGGGGTCCCCGTCAGAGACGAAACACACCGGGGCCGTGTCGTAACCGGGTACGTTGGTGTGAATACTCACACTCAAAGGAATGTGATGCTGGGTCCATTGAGTTTTAGCCGATACCTTTTCCATGGGTTCTAATAGGGCTTCAAAATCATAGCACGCTCTGTATGGGAAATAACGCTGGTCCATGGGGACGTCAATACCCTCATCTGCCAGGTCTTCAAAGATGGTGGGTTTGTTGTGGAATACGCCGCCGGGGAATTTTCGTTTGGTGGTCTGGTCACAGGTTTTCTCGTGACGGTGTAAGTTAATAGACTGGTCAAACACGCGTTGGCATTTATTACAACTGTAGGACTGGGCATACCAGTTGATGTTCGTGATGTACGAGAAATGCCCGCCCGTGTCCGTGTGGTACAAATTCAATGTCATGGTTGTGTCGTATTTCCCCGCGGAACGCTGTACGAGTCGGGCGGTGAGTTGTGGGGCGTCACTGTTGTCATCATCCACGTGTTGCTCTAATTTGAATACGACAATGTTGACGTGGAATAAATTTTCCACCACATCTAGCTGCGATAACGGGACCCCGCGGAAGTGCTGTTTTTCCATGTTCTTTTCACGTAAGTAGTCTTCCCAATATTTGCTGGCAATTCGATTGCAATCTGTGGGTGGCAGTTTGTTGAGATGGATAGCCAGGCAGCGGAATAAACATTTCCGATCGGTGTAGGGCCCACTACTTCCACCGACTAAAGCGTACATGCCTTCTCTGTGTTTCAACCAGTCCGGGAGATGAATGGGAGCGCCGATAGGGTGATCGATCATTTTAGTGACGTAAAACGTAACATTGGTTGTCATCTCCACTTGCCATTTTGTGTTGGGGCGTTGTTGTCGTATCCATTCCAAACTATCCAAGTTTTCTAATTTTTCCTGTACCGTGTCCAGAGAGGGTCGATGGATAATGGTGAAAGGCTGGTCAAACACCCGGGTATTATTGCTGGGATAATAATAACCGAGCTGGTCTGTCTCTTTATGGCGAAGAATGTATCCAAAAGTGAGATTTAACTTGAAGGCTGTATCTTGGTCGTTGAAGATAGCTTCCACGTAGCTACGTAGACGGATGTTTTCTTCCAACCGGAAATTATATAAGTCCAATATCGGGCGATTTCGATGAAAACAATGGTGTATGGTAACCCAGTGACGTCGATAAATCTCACTGACACGCTCGTCTTGGGGTAAAACTTCAACCGGAGGTGCCGCTGGGTCCCAGGGAAAATCTTCTCCACGTCTCATACAGGCAGGCTGGTGGTCAGTCAGGCAGGCTAGAGGCAGGCAGGTAGGCTGGCTGGTCAGGTCAGGTAAGTCAGAGTGCTCCGCAGGGTAGTGCAATGAATACACCCCACCCCTAAAAATCGCCTCCTTTTATACGTTTTTCTACAATCCGCCATCTTAAACCCACCTCCACCAACCACAAACCGCCGCCATCTTAAACCCACCTCCACCAACCACAAACCGCCGCCATCTTAAACCCACCTCCACCAACCACAAACCGCCGCCATCTTAAACCCACCTCCACCAACCACAAACCGCCGCCATCTTAAACCCACCTCCACCAACCACACACCGCCGCCATCTTAAACCCACCTCCACCAACCACAAACCGCCGCCATCTTAAACCCACCTCCACCAACCACCAAACCGCCGCCATCTTAAACCCACCTCCACCAACCACAAACCGCCGCCATCTTAAACCCACCTCCACCAACCACCAAACCGCCGCCATCTTAAACCCACCTCCACCAACCACCAAGCCGCCAAACAAGTCTATACACGTCCAAAGGTCACGCCTCATTCACCCACACCCCCATATAGTCCCACGCGGAGCGAATTGGTGAAATTTTTGAAAAAGTACTGTGACAGAAATTGATGTGACGGAAATAATACTTCTATGAATAGGGCGAAAACTTATCTAAGATAATTTTTCTGTCATAATTAATTCTTGGTTGAGTATCAACTATTCAGATATTACGGAAAGTACTGTTGTTATAAGGTATTGTTTGTTATATATCAGACACGATCAGCTGATATATGTAAACAAACGATCTATATTTAGACCCTCACGTGATCTGCTACGTTGCAGCACGCGCTCTTTGATCTTGGCGTTCCGCCGCCGTACAAGAAGCTCAAATTGAGACGGAGAATTTCGTTACCATTACCAGTAAATTGTAAGTTTATTGCGGAAAGAATTTATATTGCATAAATTCCTGCGGGAAATAGGAAGTACACATATAAGAGAATATTGTCTTGACGTAAAAAGTTTGGACATTTCATATTTACGGAGATATGGATTTTTATAACTGAGCCGGTTTTTCGTGTAAACCATCGCAGCGAAAAGGGAAACGGCTGTCATCTTCGTTTTGCTATGTCACAAAAAGTGCTCGAATTACTTATTTCTGAATTATTTCATCACGAACCCAACTAAGGTTAGCAAGTATACATATTTTACGACATAGTCAATAACTGTGAGCACATAAGACGTTCTGGTTGATGAGATCTGAATTTTTGAAGTTTGGCAATTTTCTGACTTCGAGCTTCGAATACCCGCCGCCATATTTGTTGGAAGCCGGTGTTCGTTTGTCATGATGGAAAATCATTAATTAATCATATTTTGAGATATATTTCTCAACACAACCTTGTATTCATTGAAAATATAATTGTTCAGGCTTACATTGCTAATTCGGTTGCTGCCTTTGAGGTAATATTTGTTTCGGCAGTTGTTTCCGCCCATGCGATGAGAAAATATGCCTGAAAAAAAATGTCTAGTTTTGTGTCCGCTCCACAGACATTTTACACCAAACAGTTCAACCCATGGACACCAATATACATATATTGCGACCAGTCTATGATACAGTGCCACCCCAGTGTCGAGCATTTATTGTCCAGTTTGCACCAGCAAAGAAAAATCACGAACGTTCATCGAACGTCATCGGTGGGGACCTTCATGTGGTCTTCCGCGGTATATGAATCACTTACATTTGAATGCATGAATTAGTTTGATATAATTTTGTTGGGTGTGGATGATTTAAAAGAGTGGAAATATTCCGTGCAGGTCTGTTTTATGTAACAAACGCTAAGAAAAATGGCTACCCAAGGTCAATTTCCCCGGCTTCCCCGGATAATAGCGCCAGCCAAACCACAGCCCCATCTATACGCTTTGATGCAAGGGAGACAACTCAGGCCAATTTCTCTTGTAGGCAAAGGTAATCTCCCTGATTCGCACATTTCTATCTTTTTTGCGTGTTTTGGGTGGTGGAGTTTTTTTTTTTATTTTTTTTTTATGGATTTTACTATGAGCTATGAGGTTGTAGAATACGATGGGAAAAGCTATGAAATGTTTTTTTAAGTACCGGCTAGGCTTGTAAATAGATGCATATACACCCATTGACACTCATATACTGGGATATTAGCCCGATGTATGTATAAATCCATACGGGGTGGACATGTTGGAGTCTAGGTGGAGCACTAGTGGCCCGATTGGGTAGAGTGAGGTCTTATTTTAAAGCTCTCGAGGAAATAAATAAATAAATAGATAAATAAATAATAATAAAAAAAATCAAAAAAATCGGCGAGTAGTGGACAAAGGGGAAATTGGGAAGTACTGACCATGCCCCAGAATACTTCATATGCATATCACGGCCTTAAGGCCTATGTAAGATGTAATCTACTTCACATTTTAGTAGTATAAAAAGCGCAAGTCCTATTGACCTTGCCCCTCCAAAGAAATAAAATCGGCTCTAATTTACAGGGGTATATACGCAGGTCACGTGGGTTGTGACGTCACTTCCGGGTTTTCACTAAAAACTACCTCCAAACATAGAAGAGTTCCAATTTTTCCCCTTAGACGTCCGTATGTTCATCCTCCAAACCCAGAAGAGTTCCAATGTTCAACCGCCGGGGTGTTTTCCCGGCCCGCCCCGGCCCCGCAGCGCGCGCGGTGGGGGGGGTTCACCGGAAGTGCGCGTCATCACCGGCAATGTGCGCGCGCGGATCAAAAGGTCACCTGTCAAACGGTCTCCCTTTCGGCAAGGTTCGAAGAATACAAAGAACTTATAGTCATAATCTATACGTGTTGGACGAGTCTCTTCACTCACCGTATACACGCACCTCCATGAAATGCCCGCTCCAAACCTAGACCAAATACACGTACTTGGTCTGTGGGCTGATTTCATTGGCTCTCTATTTTTTACTATAGTGCGCTTGCATTCTAACCTTGGTGGGTGATATTTTGGCCCCATCCTACACCACTGATTTCAGTTTGACTGAATCTCCAGATGCATTATGAATAAAACACACAAGACAGGGTTTTTTTTTTTGGTGAGATCTCATTTTTTATTCAGTGAACAACAACAACGTGAGAACAACCACGTGAAAACTGAAGCCCAGAACACGGGGCTTGTAATTAATTCAAGCCCAGAACAGGGGGCGTATGTACATTGAAAGAATTCAAGCCCAGAACGGGACTTGTACATTGAAATGATGGGCGGCCCAGTCATAGACGAGTACATCTCGGTCCTCGGCCTTGGGGTACTCGTCAAACATGTGGACGATGGTAGATAAGGGTCTTCCCCGGCATCGATGGTACAGGTAAAACAAGCAATATTGTCCGCACACCATACTGTCCAGGCTTTGCAACGTTTTAGTATTCCAACACCACGTCTCTGTGCCTTTATCCATGAAGTCTGTTAAATCTGGATGGAGGGGTGGTACGCCGTATGGGTCAAAGTATTCGCCCTGCTCTTCTGTCAAGTACACGGCCACCCAGTGTTCACCGGGCCGATCCATCGGGTCTGTATTCAGGACGTAAGCCGCCGGATACACACGGTCTAATGGGAACACATCTCGGGCGAACACCCCTTGAAAGACCCTACGTGTTCCTAGGTCAGTCTCCAGCACCGTGGTTATCTGGTCTGTATCCATGTTAGGTGGCGAAGTCACACAGCACGTTTTGGCTTTTATCGATTTGAATGATGTTGTCAAACTCAGCGTAGCAGATCACATTGATGGTTTTCGGTAAAGGTGTCCCGAAGTGCAGTTCCAAGTGTAAGTTGCCTTTCTTGATGAGACTCAGTTGATGATCGTTGTCTAAGGTGGGAGTCAGATCGAAACAGAACAATGTGTACCCTCTGCCGAAATCGTCTCGACTGATCATATTTCCCTCGTCTTGGTTGATTTGGCCAGTTGCTGTGAAGAGGTTCAGATAGCTTCGGATGTAATTGGCCGTTCCAAAGTTAGGTTGTAAGGGGCGTGCCGGTACCTGTTGGCCATCCACATGCAGGGCCACGAAATTGATGTTGAACGCTTTTAGGTTGAACGGATTCCTCGAGAGAGTCCCATTATAACTCACGTTCTCCACACAGGCTAGGGTTAAACGCTTGGGCAAATCCCCCAGGAACAGGTTTTCTTGATTGACAATCATATTGCCTTTAGGAACGGAAAAGACCTTGGTCTGTACTCGTCGAATCGGGTACTGGGCTGGTTTTTTCTCCAAGGCTCTGATGTGCCCCAACTGTACACCTGGGCTGGGTTTCACTTTGCGTACAAACAGACTTGCCTCTTGGATGACAATGTTATACTCGAGGTCCTCATTCGGGGCCATCAAGGCAAACGCAGGCGTTGCGCGCACTAGTCGTATTTTGACAGGTACTCCATTCAAGAGGTATCGGTCCTGCATGAATAAGTCCGCATGCAGACGTCCCATCATATCGACCGAGTGACTCTCTGCTGTGGCATCCACTCTCTCCGTATAGCCGGCATTATCAGGACTCGCTTCCATGTTGCCTGGGGTATCTCGGTAGAACAACGGGGCTGTCAAATACGACTTTTTAGCGTCACGCCCGTAGGATAACAGTGTTTCGATGTAGGCTCGGTACGGGTACGTGTTCGTCGAGGCGCTCACCAGTTTATCACTCAGGGCTATATCCACTTGGTGGAATAGCGAATGAAGCCAGAGATTCACTGGACCCACGGGTGCATCTGCTTTCAGGACTGTCCCATCTTTATTGGTGATTTTAGCTTTCACATATAGGTACGTATGGGCTAAATCCAGGTAGGTCGTATCTGCGTTGGTGATGGTGAATTCAATGGGGCCTGTGGCTGTAATGCTGGAAAGGGGCAGATGTTCCACCCATTGACCCTCTTCGGCACTGGTCTGAGTAGGTGGGACGGTCCATAAATCAAATTCACTGTTGGTAGAAGGACACGACTCGGCATGGATGAAAGCCATCTTTAAGAAAAGATATCCTTGGTCTTCTTCGATGTGCGTCGTCGCTGGGTCGGTCGTCGACTGGTGCGTGGTCTCGGTGGGGCAGCTCTTTTATTCCCTACGGTGCGTTGTGCTTTGGCCACCAAGACGCCTCCCGCTTCTTTGGCCCGCCGTTTCAAGGATTCTTTGGGTGCCGTACCCCCCAAGACATCACCGGCCACTTGCAGTCCACTGCGCACCGCTTGTTTGCCGATCGCTTTGACCCCACGCGTCACCAAGGGCAGGAACGTTTTGACGATGCTCCCGAGTATGTTCCCCAGTCCATGTCCTCGTTGCATGCGTGTACACGCAAAGACAGGAAAGTTACCCCCGGCCTGTTTGGTGTAATGATCGACGTAACTGGATGTAAGGCATTGATAAGGCACCTTCATTATGCAAAGTGAACCGCTCGGACTTGACGGAAATGAAGTGTCAGCACCACTTTTCCTCGTTCAAATGCCACCGGTCGTCCCGTGTCGTCTCTTATATCGATGACGATGGAGCTAATATCGGTCTGACTGACCGGTAGATACACGATATGCCTGAAACTGTGGGTGACTTGAGCTCCATACGTGCCTTTCACCGGGCAGACGCGCAGTAGAGGTACGTTGCTGTCGCCGACAATGTGTGCATCGACCACGTCCGATTAGACGTACAGCCCATACATACCACCACGCATGTCCATCGGGATGTGGCCTATCTCGCCGGTGGGGCCAGCGTACCCCTGGTAATTGAAACCCAGCATTTGCTGTAGGGTAGCACTGAGTTCGACACTCACGTTGGAGCTGAGCGTGAGATTGGCCTTGTCGTTGTGTGCGTTGTAATCGAAGTCCACATGATTTTTGAAGGGGAAAGATTTGATGGGTTTTGAAGTATTCGTGACGTCTCGTAGAGACTTATAATGCATCAGACTTCTCAGCCCACCCATGAACTCCTTGGGGGTATCATATTGACCTTCGGGTAGTTTGAGTCGAGTTTCTTGTCCTTCGTAGGTCACCTCGTACCATACTTCATTGGCTCACACGTTGTACCACGAGTAAGGGTATTGGATATCCACGAGTCCACATTCCCAGCGTCCAGGTAAATGCAACGGTTGCGGTAACTGGGTCACGTACTTGGTCAAGGTGTTGTCAGGAAACACATCAGCCGAGCTGTTACTGGGTAGGGTGAGGTAAAACATGACGACTGAGCTGTCCTGCTGCTGCTGTTGGTTTTAATACTTCTCCCAGCCCTTGGGCGCTAATCGTCGTGATGGTCGCGGTGATTTAGCTCTTGGTGGTTGCAGGGGGTGGCGTGGTAAAAGGGGTGAAAACGTAGGTGCCCGCCGTGGTGGTGATGTGGGAGGTGACTCCGGTTCCCAAGGTTCTGGTGGTGTACTCACATTCTGCATAAAGGCCCAGCGCTGAGGGTTGCCAACCAATTCCTGTGGTACATGCATGTCTTTCAAGCCTTGAGCGAAGACCTCCCATCCTCGAGGATTCGTGTGCGTCCTGCGTTGACGCATCAGGTCATTCACTAAATCCGTCATGTGGGTCCCGGGGACCACCTGATTCTGTACCAGGAGTTCGCCTTTATCATTCCAAGTCACGTTAGGATTCTGTTTCATCCGTTGTAATACCAGGCCAGCTTGTTTCTTGAACGAGGCTGGTACACTCTTCAGGACTTCGTCTTCGACCCACTGTGGGGCTGTGGAAGGTACCCCACCCGACTGTTGGAACGGTGCTGAGGTCGGCGGTGTGTCACGTGGTGATGGTGGTGGTGGTGGTGGAGCAGAGAGGGTTTTGTATTGGTCCATGAACGTCATGTACCGCTGAAGCGTCTCATTGTACCGTTGTACTTTCTCACTATCGCTTAACCCCGGTCTCTGTAAGATCTGTTGCATTTCTCCATCGAGGGTGTTTATCGTCTTCACCGTAGAAGGGGCAGGGTAGGGCGATTGGAGGTTTTGAAGGAGCCGAGGTTCGACGAGGACCATTTTTTTCGTGTGGTTCATTGTCGGCCGAAGAGTCCACCCAATACTGGACCCAACACGGAAGCGGCCAACGGTGCTAAGATGGCCCCGAGAAATCCACCTTTCTGTAACACCTTTTTCTTTTGTGTTTGAGACACTCGCTTCTGGACTAAGGTTCTTAGACCTGTCTTATGCTTGGCCAACTTGGTCTTCTGAGCCGGAGTCAGTGGTACGTTGCCTTTTAAGATATTGAGTCCAATCTCGCACAGACAGCACACGAGAGCAGGGTCCGCACCGCGTACAATGGTTCGGACTAACTCGGGTGGGGCCGTCTTCAATACACGGAGCGTGGGAGCGTGCTTCCGTACTCGCGCAGACATCCTGTACAACTAATGCTAGAACCCACAACTCTGCTCTTTTTATCTACTTCAGAGAACATAACCCTGCTGTGGTATTCATTCTTTTTTATTATCCCCATCATCAAAACACACACACACCCCAGCTGGGGGAGCCACTGTAGGTGTGTTTACATTATTTTTGCATGTACACGTGGTGAGTCTCTCCGGGAAAGATGCCGGTCCGTAGTCGAAGGTGGTCGGGGGTGGTTTGCTTCAGGTCGAAGAGCATATACCCGTGCTGAGGGGTTGTGGCATCTTTAAAGGCTTCCAATGCAAACGGTGTGCGGCCGGGATACATCTGTCTCGCCAGGTGCAGCAGTTGAGTGGTATCTCTCGGATTTTTGAAGACCACCATGTAGTGGGCATTTAAGCTGATGTTCCGATGTTCTTTGTTTTTACTGAACAGATTCTGCACAATGTAGATGATGCTGAGCCGTCGATGGTGGCTGCCTTTGGTAAAGAGTTGGGTGACCCGCGCATCCGTCTCCGCCATGAGATCATCCAGAACCACCAAGGTGTCGGGTTCCAAATCGGCCAGGTTAGGTAGGCCTTCCACGAACGTGATGTGGGGCATTGCTGCATACGCTTCCTGCCATTCTCCGTAACACCACACGACTCTGGCAATGGGTGGAGTGATCATGCTGTCGGCGTGTTGAAGGAGCTTCCTGACGAAGTGCGTTTTGCCGGAGCCCGTCGGTCCTGCGATGACGCAGGTGAAGGGATGCTGCCACCGAGGGTCCATGGTTGGAGGTGTATCCGCTGTCGTGGTAACCCGCTCTTGTAAATTTGGTACGAGTGAACTGGAGTGGTGGTGGTGGGCACAACGTCGGTTGTCGTTGTCTGTTCACGTTCAGGGATGATGATGGTGGTGATGGGTACAACGTGGGTCGTCGTCGTTGTCGGTTCACTGTGAGGGATGAAATCCGGTGGGTCTTCAGACGTAGTGGATATACTTGGTGTAAGTGTGGAGCTTACACTCGTTGTGGCTTGTACACGGGGTGTGGAGGTGGTGGTGACTGGGCTGGATACGACTGGTGCTCTCTGTAGAGCGGTTTCACTGATGGCTGGTGTTCTCAGTTGGTTAAGTAACGTGCTGACATAGGCTACGTCGTAAAACACACCTCCGTACAACACACTCAGCAGGGTTAGCACTAGTACACCAAAGCCTACTTGCACTTTGCGCGTTTTGGAAGACGCTGTGTTCAGAGACGGTTGCACCGTGTTCATGGTTTGACGTGGAATGAAGGAGGACGGCAGTGGTGTCTGGCTTTATAGTCGTTTCACCTGGTTGGCCGCGACCCAGGAATTGAAGGAACTGGGCCAACCTTGCCATTTGACGTAATGAAACAGTTTGCCACGTCGACGTTCCGTTTTCAAAATCTGCTCCACCGTGTAGTAGTCTTGCTGTGATTTTACGACAGGCTGTAATTCCATCTCGTAAAACGTGCCTAGCAACGGTTCCCCTTGAAGATCTTCCAGTTCATAGACTCGCCGCTGTCGGGGTAGGCGCCGTTTAATCAGGAAGTGCTCATCGCTCCAGTTGGGCAAGTAACTTTTCTCGAACTTGCCCTTGACTTTACTGATCCGTACAGGGTCCCCGACCTTGAACATCTCCTTCGTCGTTCGCTGCGATGGCCTGGGGTACAAGACACGCCGGACTTGGGCTTCATTGCGTTGGGTCACGGTAATGGGAGCTCTCTGTATACTTCGATGATAGGCTCGATTGTAACCCCTCACCAGTTTCGGGAGAACATCGATGTACCGCCGTGTATTCTTATAGGTGAAATATTTATACATGCGACCTTTAAATGTCCTGTTGAACCTTTCCACCACGGATGCCTTGGTCTCGTTGTACGTATGGAAGAAAAACACCTTCTGGGCTTTCAGAAAGGCTTGGAACGGTCTGTTGAGGAATTCCGTGCCTTCGTCGGTTTGCAAATACATGGGTTTGCGCCCGGTCTTGAAGATGTCCTTGAACGCCGCTATGAGATTCGCCCCGTTTTCGTCCGGATGGGTACCACCCACGCATACTTCGACAGGATATCGATGCACGTCAAGATATACCGATTCCCATCGTTGTGTTTGGCAAAGGCGCTCATATCGACCAAATCCGCTTGCCATTGGGCATCTAGTCCTCCCACGATGACCCGGTTCCGTAGAAAATGGCGACAGGCAGCTCGATGTAAGGTATAGGTGTCTTGTTTTCTTAACCAATCTCGGACTTGAGCACGTTGTATCCCCTGGGGTTTGGCCGCTCGATAGAGAGCCGACAATGCACTATAGGCCGCCGGACTGTCGGGACTGTAGTATAAGTTATCCAACACCTTCTCCCAGAGCTTCATGGTGACACAATGATGATGGACCCGGAAAGTATGGTTTATTTATAACAAGTTTCTACCACCGTTGTGTTGGTTGACTCAGTTCAGCCGGGTAATCAATGGCCTCGTCGTCGTCGGGTTCATGTAGCTGTTGTTCATGGGGTTCAGCCAGCGCGTCCTCCATAGCACGAGCCCACGCCAACTCGTCTGATGATCGCTCGTCCGGTGTAAACAGCTGGTCCACAATAGGCACTACTTTCTCCAAGGCTGACCACAGATGGGGGTCTAGGGTGAAGCTTCGCGTAGCATCTTGGTAGCGGCCCAGACGTGCGAAGAAAGGCCCACGGTATACGTAGATGGCATTGTCTATGTGGATGAGGTGTCCGTCGAGCTCGTCGCTCAACACCCGTTTAAATTTGGTCCAGCCGTCACGCTGTAGCGTCACCGTATTCGATACGGTCTCAGCGGGCGACCAGCAAATAGCTCCACAGTCTTCCACCAGGGTGACTTTTTCTTCATAGACGTGTAACCCCACCTGGGGTGTAAGGGGCAGGATGGCTCGTAGGACGGATGACATGCTTGCTCCAATGTCGAACGGTGAATGACACACACTCTGTCTGACCCTGGTATTTATAGTGTCAATACCACAGCGCCAGGGTCAATAGGGCACAGACTAGTATGAGGCCAACCAGCGGTGCTGGTTGCGGCGTGAGCGCTCGTGGTCCATAGCCCGAGCATCAAGGATGGCTGTCATAGTCCAGTAGTGGTGAGTGATGGCACGCCTCTCCATCGAGTGCACTCTGTGGAGGACCGCTTCTGTGAACTCGTTCAGGATCTGGCGTCGTCCCTCGTTGTCGTCGCCATCTGCAAACATGGACCGGACCACTGCTCGGTAACCCGTGAATGAATTCACCACGGTGGCATACTGTAAAATGCGAGTCGCATGGGGCTGGGTGTCCGCCATGGCTCTGCAACCGTAGAAATGAAGGTGTGGGATCCAGAGGGACGTGTTTTATAGACCAGATGTAGCTCTACGGGTGTAGTCCGTGATACGCAGTATTCTGATGGGTTATGTGGCTCCTATAGAGATAGTACTTCATCGACCATGGGGATTACTTTTTCCAAGGCTGTCCATAGATCAGGGTGCAGAGTAAAACCACCTTGCTTGAGACAGAGGAGTCGAGCAAAATAGGGACCGCGGAAAATGTAGACGTCGTCACACAGGTGAATGCTATCACCGTCGAGGTCACCCAATAACACCCGTTTCAAGGTAGTCCAGCCTTCCGGGGATAAAGAGACACGCGCTGGTTCAGACGTACACCAACACCTACTGTCGTCATCGATGAGCTCCACACGTTTGGGATACAATAATAGGGTGCAGTCCGGTGTAAGAGTGCGGGTCTCCCTCACACGCTCGTCTTCAGGCAAGACTTCAACCGGAGGTACTGCTGGGTGCCAGGGAAAATCTTCTCCACGTCTCATGCTTTCGTCTCATACAAGCGGGTAGGCAAGCAGGCAGTCAGGCTGGCTAGAGGTGAGGCAGTCAGGCTAGAGGCAGGCAGTCAGGCTGGCTAGAGGTGAGGCAGTGAGGCTAGAGGCAGGCAGGCAGGCTGGTCAGGTCAGGTCAGGTCAGGCAGGTAGGCAGGCTAGTCAGGTCAGTTCAGTCAGAGTGCTCTGCAGGGTAGTGCAATGAATACACCCCTAAAAATCGCCTGCTTTTATACGTTTTTCTACAATCCGATGGTGGGTGGTGGTGGTGGGTGGTGGGTTTAAGATGGCGGCTGGTGGTGGTGGGTGGTGGGTTTAAGATGGCGGCGGATTGTGGTGGTGGGTGGTGGGTTTAAGATGGCGGCTGGTGGTGGTGGGTGGTGGGTTTAAGATGGCGGCGGATTGTGGTGGTGGGTGGTGGGTTTAAGATGGCGGAAAAAAGTTTGTCCCGGAACTATAGCCTAGACAGGTCAGTACATGCTTTGATCACGTGATCGCCAGATGACCTTGAGACCCCTTAAATTTTACCCGGGGGAACAAATAAGTAGGTCAATCCTAAGGAATTTCAACTTTATATACTACTCACGTGTCAGTAATACAGATTCGCATCGACAGTGCATGTTCACTTCGTCTTTCGGCCATGCTTGTTGGTGAAAGAGGGAGTCGTCAGCCAGTCGCGTGCATCTCTTGGGGGTGTGTTTACGCCGACTTATTTGATTGGTTGGTCGATCAGCTCAGAATGCTATAAATAGCGGACATTTTCTAGGTTAGGGGTTCTCCTGCAATTTTCTCGTTCGTTACGGATGTGAATGTACGGAGACAATTTCGGCCAGCAAACTAAATTAAATCGTAACTCCAGAAATGGCACAATGGCAGGTTAGCCACCCGCCTCTGGTGAGTTACATATAAGAATAGGAACCATGATGCAGTTGTTATTCCCGTCTGTGGATACACCATCATGTGATCTTATTAGTATGTAAACAGGTCGGGATTTCTCGATTGCATCATCGCGCACGTTGCTCCGAGTCGTAAAATTATGAGACGATTCTTGGAAGTTTCTAACGATAGCGCTTGATAATAGTTCACCAAGCCGATCATTAAATTGAAGCTTGAAGTTGAATTTAGACATCTTCTCCAAATATTTTGGCAATTTATGTAGACGTTGCACCACATAGGTTATTTTCGGAGGTCTCCGTTTTCGGAGTTGTGTGCCAGATCTGGTGCAGCCCATTCCGTAGACTCGTTGCACCGAATACGGGAAACCCATGCGGGGCAAGCATTCGCGAGTTGCACCGTTTTCGGAGTAAGCCTAAATTCTGCAACCTGCACCCAGTTTAGTGCTGTTACTTGCACCATTTTCGGAGTACTGAAACATATATTTTTGACACCTGGTTATAAATACCCTGCAAGCTCTGTGGTGCCGGATTTGGCACAAACTTAACCAGCCATGCAGTGCCGGATTTGGCACAAACTAATGCTGCACCAGATCCGGAGTAATACTAATGCTGCACCAGATCCGGAGTAATACTAATGCTGCACCGGATTCGGAGTAATACCCATTATAGCAATGATGAACCAAGTCCATTCCATACTGTGCCAGATTTGGCACAATGAATTCTGAGCTGATCATTTTATTATGTATGCTAACTGATATCGTACAGTACATACATATATCGTAATATACTTATATACAAAATTTGTACATTGGTAAATAAAACTGTTCCTATTGTATTTCACCTTAATCACAATCTCCGTTATCTTTGAGTCTGAGTTTTGTATGTCTAGTTTATTACTGTCTCACGCGAACCCAATCCATGGTTTACAGAGTACCTAACTCTGAATGTGATGTGTCTACCCTTTTCTCATAAGCCTCCGGAGAGAATTCACACACCAGTGAGATACACTGAGTGACAGCAAGGGTAGCGCGTTACAATATTAACATAAATTTACCGTCCTACCGTCTCGCTCTAGTTGTTTCCCTAAGTAATAAATATATGAAACAAATTGTCACATTAATTGTGCATGGCACCAATAGCTTATTCTTTTGATTTTCAACACAATTTTCACCAAAAAAAAAGAAGAGATGTAATGATTTTTTTCCCCTGTAGTTGAAACCAACAGTAAACTTTGTCTTCTGGCTTTGACGCTCGGCAGTGAATTCCCAAAGTAATACCACGATATGAAACAAATGTCGCGGTGAATATGACACCAATGGATTATCTTCTCCTGGGATTTGGGCGAATACTTGATTCTGATGATAGATTTAATGTAATTTCGGAAATGTTTTCGTTCACACAATACCCAGTGCTTTACTTTGGGGGATTGGATTAAATGTCAAAATACAGACAGTACGGATTACATGATGGTAAACCGAAACGCCATCTAGTGGAGTGTTTCCGAATATGATCGCTACCGTCACCAGGCTCAATGGAAATGTACATGTACTAGTTGTCCGTTAGAAATTTTAGTCCACTTTGTATCTGTTCAACCAGCAACGACTTGCATGGGAGTATAGCGGTCTCCACTTTATGAAAACGCTCTGGCAGTCGGTTTAAATTGACTCGAATTGCGATTTCGTTCACGCCGGTAATGTTCTAGTATGAAATAGGCAAAGCCTGCAAGCGAAGAAAATAAACTTCTTATGTTCTCCTCTGAATTGGCCGTATTCATGTCATATATTCGGTGATATATTAAGGATACCGGGTCCTCCTGACTTGAAATTCTATTTTGCGGAGGGCAATATTAGGTTTGAAGTTTCAATCTGAATAAAATTAAATCCTATCTGCTCCCCCATTTGGATATGTTGCTCACATAGCGACATATACGATTGGGGAGCATTGACAGGATATTAATTGATTAAGATTGACTAAAGTTTATACCGATATACATTTTCATTTTCTGTCGCACTGCGTTCGTTATGATCTTGGGCTGTTACAGGGGCGCCGGAAGCATTAGAAGAGAAAGACGGGTCTAGGGATCGTGCTGTCTGGATAGGGTGAGAGTCTGAGAGACAGGTATTTTGAAAACCTCACAAGCAGGGGATTCTTGCCGAGGGGTGGGGAGAGGGGGATTGGGTTGATGGCACACTCAAGGTTGTTTCACTCATATGGTGACGTTCAGTTTGGTTGCTGGGGGAAGCGGGAGTACCCGGAGAGAACCACCGCCCGTCGGCAAGTAACCGACAAACTTCCACATATGGACCAGCTGGGCTAGAACCCGTGCCGGTTCAGCGGTGTGAGGCCATCGGTCACTAGCGGAGTGCCTTAGACCTCTCAGCCACCGAGGGCCTGGGTTCAATCTCAAGTTACTTTGAACACTTTTTAGGTAAAAAAAATATTAGGGTATACTTAAGTTTAGAAAATGCTAGATATTATAGTTTTAAAATCCTTCCTGGTATCTGACCTTTCAGATGCAGGAGATTAGCGATCATTTAATCATATCTTTTTTATTTTCACGTGTTCAAAGTCACCTCAAGGTTGGGGAATTCACATAGTTTAACCAGGAATATTTAGCTATATCTCTTTGAGTATAAATGAAGTTTTACATCACGCATGACAGTTTTTTCCCCTCAATCAATTTCAACCAGAACGAGACCGTTCTTACACACACTTTGATATATAGCGGGTACACTCCGAATTCCCAATAAACAATAAAATTCGGCGAAGATTTCTTGATTCCTAAAATTCTTTTACGAAATTATGAATGAAACGATTCAGTAATATTCATTTTTTCGAAACTCCAGATTTCGCAACCACATAAAACCATTGGTTGTTCCACTTGATCAAAAGTTTCAGCTGGCAATCAATAGGTAACTTGACAGATTTCAAGTTTTCCTATATGTTACTATCAACTCGAATATGAAATCATCATGATCTTTACAACCATCCCCTGGAGGACCCTGAATCGTGGAAGGAGTCGAGTTCCGAGTCGTCACAACCAAATGGCCGCCTCCGGTCGATGATGGTATGTGGCGGCAGCTTATGCTTTAACAATTAGACAGTTGAAGAAATGCGCCGATCGTGAAGAAAGGTCAAAGAGTGATCAGTAAAATCTGCTTAGTTTTCAAAATGAGGTTTGAGCAAATCTAGTTCATGATGCTTTCCAAGATATTCATCCAGCATAAGAAATTTGATTTTCTTAAATCTGATTTCACCATTTTCCCTGCGAGGTTTATTTCATTAAAACCGACTGACTGGTTAAAAGTTGAAATGATGACCATGTTTTTTTTGGGGGGGGGGACAAGGCGGGGGATATTTTCTGTTGTTTTTCAGATATTTTTCCCCTGTTGTCCTCATTAATTTAACATTGCAGCCTACTCAATTTAGTCTCTGGAAAAGTCACAACACAGCAGCTTCGTTCACCTCACCGCCCATCATTCTTCGGCGTGGGCAAGAAATCGGCATTTTCACTACTACATGACGCTTTGGATTTCGGCTGTATAGGGCACACATGCATATTTTATTGGACTTGCTTATTTGAATCCAACTGTTTTGACATTTTCTGCAATTATCAGAAATACCTAACATTTAAGCCCACTTGCTCTATCTGCATGGACATGCGAGGGAAGGGCTCATGCATATTTTATAGGAAACACTGCAGAGATGACATTAAAGCTAGTTGAGGTAATTTGCTATCCGTGTTAGGCTACCAGCTCCACCAATGTGCGATGCAATATTTGTTTCCTATCCTGTTGGGAATTTAGCTTTGATATAACGACGCAAATGTTAGAGTTTGTCTATTGCAGTGAAAAGTCAAATGTATAGGATTTGACATTCGTGAACATTGTAAACTCCCCCAATAACAAAGCAGTTATACATGTATCAATCATAGTGATAAGAGATCCGAACTCCGCTCAGCCCCCTTGATATTATTCCTGAAATGAAATCTCTGCAAATGATCACAAAGAAAGGAAGGAAAACATATATAACATATTTATAACAGCATTTAAGTGCCCATAGTTGATATCTGTTCTAGAGATGACGAGACTTAATTTACTTTTATTTTCAAAGCCATCCATTGAAAAATGCAGCCAAATAATATATAATCGTCAGATTCTTCTGGCATTATTATTAACATTCATTTGTATTTTATTGCTATTTAATTTCACCTCTGTGGATATATATATACACACAACGGTGGGCATGTTTTTAACTGAAGGGTGAAACATTTGCACCATGTGGAAATATTTCCATTTTCTCTCAGTTGAATTCACTCAGCTTGTGTGAAATTTTTCAATCAAGTGCTTGAGTGGGATGAAGTTTCACTCAGGATTTTTAGACAGTGCAGATTGAAAAACTCCCACACGATCGTAAAGAATTTCCTCTTGAGTGTGGACATTTCCACTTGAGAGTGAACATTTCCACTTGAGTGTGAACATTTCCACTTTAGTGTGAACCATTTCATTTAGATTAATGTGACATATTTTCACTACAGTGTGAATTATGTGCACTATACGGTGTAAACTATTTCAACTTGAGCGCAAACTATTTCGATTCAAGTACAAAGTAATTGCACCCGAGAGTAATTCTTAGGCTAGATTATGAACTATTTTCAATGAAGTGTAAACTATATATACATGTACCTGTGTGTAAACTGCTCCCATTTATTTAAAGCGTAAACTATATCTTCACTTGATTGCAAACTGCATGGGGTGTCGAGAAAATGCTTTAAAAACAAAGACATTTTCCGAGAAGGCATTTTTCGGCCGACTTTTTAATTCTTTTGTATTTATGCAATTTTTTCGCAAAAACTGAGGTGAAAATAGTTTTGACCTACCGTAAAGTAATGGCAGCGGTGCGTAGTCCGGTCAAGTTCGGATCGCATGTTCGAGCTGACAATTTCATGAACGGTCGTCAGAACGGTATGATTACCTTATACTTATAACAATATTGACAACATGTATATTTGTGAAATCTAGCATTTATATTTTCTTTCCATTGAGATTTGACTGATACTATTTTTGAAATCAATCAATATTTTGCTGAAAATGGCATATAAATCTGACCAAGTGCAAAATACGGCTCTCAGAGGGTTAAACTTCTGAAACTATTGTCATACTGGGCTACCCAATGATACTATCTAATTTAAAACAGACCAGAAAGTGATTCTCTAACTTACGCCATAGTGGATCTGTTTTTAGTGAGATTGTAGAATGACCGATCATTGACTGAACATTCCTTAGTATACCAGTAAACATGGTAACTCTGATTGTAAGATTATTTTCGATCACTTTTCAGTTTGTTCTTTGGTACTTTTATTCCGGCTTCGTCCGTTTTGGTTTATTGGACTCTTCACTGATAATATTCGTCCAATAACTCAAATCCACTTCAGTTGATTTATTGAATACAGGTCAAGTCGTCCACTGACCAAGTCGTCCAAAGATTATTCGCCCAAAGGTTGAGACTATTCGTCCAAAAGTCCACAACAGGCGCATGTACTTCGCTAATCTCATCGCCATCTGTCAGTTCGACGGCTGGTGAACTGCAGTCACGGTATCTCCAGGGGAGGAGTTCATCTTCCCTTGTCACCATCTGCCTATTAATGGTCGATACTTGGTGTAAGAACGCATTGTTGAGGCTTTTGTTGAGGCTTTTGTGCAGCTGAAAAGGGTCACGTCTAGATGCATTGTTGAGCTCAGACAGGCTATTGTAGGCTTTGTCTTGTGCGTTCTTACACCAAGTATAAACCCTATTAATCATGAATTGGCCAGACCTGCTGGACTTCCACCAGAAAGTTTGATCCTCACAACAGAAGATAAATATTGACAGGCTTACACGAATATTCACATTTTCACTGAGACATAAAAAGAGGAAATTATTCAACGACATTCCCATACAGATACCCATCTGAAATGCTGTATTTATGGTATCGGAAATTATATTTATCATTGCTTGATAACGGCAGTGTATTGTTCAATGAATTTTAAAACCAAAATACTGTAGCGGAATACTTGTCAGGGCTATTAATGTAGCGGAATTGTCGTCAGGGCTACTATTAGCACCCCGAGATAATTGTCTAGGAGGAAATTCGACAATGGTCCATTATATTGGGGGAAATTAATTTTCCCCGAGATAATATCTCCGAAGATAATTATCTAGCGGGAAATTCGCCATTGGTCATTTACCCCGAGATAATTGACCAATGAAAGGATACGCATATATTCTGTATCATTCTATGCATCTTTTCTGTGCTGTAAGGAGATGAATCGATCAGAGTGGGATTCAATACTTGGTTTATATTTTGATCTGGGGTTACGGATAGATTTACTGTCTTGGCACATGAACATCGACTAATATCGAGTATCAGGCAGTTGAAGAGGATATGGAAACGTCTACAAGTGAGACGGCGACAATACGATAACATGGCTGGTGTACTGTGGTACACTCAGAACCAGCTTTGGACATCTGAACATCTATACATGGATATCGCATGATGAATCTAAGATGTCAAAGAGACCTAGCAATGGACCATGTACGATTGATCCTTCAACTAATCAGCAATCCGAAGACTATTGTCTCATACTTCATGGAGGCAGTACAGAGAGAGGATGGATGTCCAAGTGTCGTTAAAAACTTCATTTACAAATGCATCTGAGACGTAATGATGGTCAAATACATTAACGGACATTTATCGACTTTTTTACTACTACTTTCTCGTTTTTAATTTTTCTCTTGTTTAAATTCACTCTTCATTTTTTTTCAAACAGAATGGGCTGGATACCATGGCCGATGTATGGAACGAGCACACCATTCGTCTCTCCGAAAATCAACAGGTGTCAAGTGACAGGTCATCTATGATGTACCTGGTGCCAGGTCTTTGGGGAGCAGAAAATCACATATATCCTGTCCAGCAGAGGGAGAGTCATCTTTGCAATCGATACGTGGAGTTCCGATCTACAACCTCATGTGAGGCAGATATCTATGATGTGTTCACTGATGTTATGAGAAGGGACAGAACAGATCAACCTTCCAGAGTAAAAGAGACAGTGAATGTTTTCACCGTGCAAATTACACTATTGCGGACATGAGCCTCGTTAATTACTTGCTGTGAAAAAGTATGCACATAAGGCTGGAACGAATAGCAGACTATCGACAATGTACAAAAGAATAATATTAAATACAAGAACGATCTTATCATCCGAAATTGTGTCTTTTCATAGTGCTATTTGCAACATAAGCAAAACTCCCACGTTTTGTAACTACCGATTTATCATTGGACAGCGGCTAAAAAGTAGACAAACCATTAGAATAGATGTAGCATTTAGGTTGGCAGAATTTTAGGGTAACTTTGAGAATAATGATATTTTCTGACAAAACAATTTCTGCTATTATGTATGGTGGTGTAAATATCCGCGGTGATGACATTCGTGATGGTGTATGTGTCCGCAATATTGCCTTTCTACATAAATTGATGGTTGCTGTAAGAAATGAGTAGAGGGAAAATGAGAGGAGGGGGAGTAATAATACAAGGCTATTTGGCTGCTATTTGACCTTTGTGGCGGGGTCAAAAGTTATTGAGTAAACTTCCGGGGGTGACCCCTGTTGACTTTCGGTGCGGTGATGTGGTCACTTCCGCCGATGAAAAGTAGTCCTCAGTCCCTCCAATGGACCTATGGCCGCAAATTTCAGCATGACGTCACAGGAGCTTTTCGGGATCGCAGGATCCTGAAATGAGGTGGAGGTTTTTGGGATTAGGTGGACCTTCCTTGGTCCAAATGGATCATATGTGAAGTCTTCGTGGTGTAGAGTCCGACTAGGATGTTTTATTGGAAGTATCGTCAATCTGCGCATGCGCAGTAAGAGAGTAGTAGAAAAAGGGCATTTGGGGGTAGAGGTGGACCATTCCTGGTCCAAATGAACGGAGTGGGGCCTCATTTTAAAGCGAAAGATTGCAGTTTTGAAGGTGTTCATGTGGTAGTAGTAGAGAAAGGGGACAGGCGCGGTCTGGCTATCTGGTAGTGATATCTCCCTGTGTGTATGTGTTTGTGTGACTGAGCGAGTGCGTGACTGAGTTAGGAGTGACTGAATGACTGGGTGAGTGAATGAATGAGTGAGTGAGCTATAACTCATCGAGTGACTGAGTGATCGTGTAAGGTTGTTTGTGAACCATCAGTTCAGTCTCCGTGCGTGTTTGAGTTGAAATGCTGGTGGGACTGTCGACAGTGGTGGTGGTGTTGGTTATAGAGTTTGCGGTGGTGGTGGTGGTGACTTTGCTGAACGCCCGTCTTATCCCGCAAATGCTGGGAAGTACGACACCCTGCGTCTTCTATAACTAGTCCCTTACGTCTAAAGTAGACAGATGAGAGAACAACCACAACAAAGTTTGTGTGTTACACATTTTATCCCCTCCCCCCCACCCCACCCCACCCCCCACATCACAACACACTCCCGCGGGGGAGCCGCTACGGGTATGGGTATGTGTATCAGGCACATCGTCGGTTACTCTTGTCCAATCAGAAGCCACATTTGGAGTTGCGTCTATCTTTGGCCGCGTTCGCTCTTGTCCGTTAGCCGTATCTTCGGCTGCTCTAGTCCGATCAGATGCCGCCATTTGGTGTTGTGTCAATCTTCGGCCATGTTCGCTCTTGTTTGTTTGTCCTACGCGTCTTAGGGCCGTCAAAGATGCTATAACGCCAACAGCTACGCATTTTGACCGCAATTTTCAGGGCCTCGATGGGTGGTGACCCCATATTTACTTCCAAATGACGCTTGGTCTTCAAGGTGGTCCCTATGCTTGGGGTCGCCTTTTATTTCAAGCGGCAGCAGGCTATACTGTTCACAGATAACCATGCTGTTTTTTTTCTAATTTGGGACGCATTTGGATATACGCCTGTTTTCAGGCCCATCGAGGCTTTAAAACATTTGGTCAAAATATGCAAACAGCTGCTCCAGGACATGTGGACGTCGCAGTATCCTGAACTGCCCGAAGACTCTTAGGACAAACGAACAAAACCGAACAGGGCCGAAGATTATTATGTAAGCACACACATTGCCCCGCATGAGTGTCTTGTGATGAAGAGGAGAACAGAATATGTGGCACGCAATCTTTCTTGTTGTTATCTCATCTGAATACGTCATGGCTGTAAGACGTAAGAAACCAGGTACAGGAGAACAAGGGGACCTTAATTCCCAGCGCTAGGGCGTAACGACGGGCGATCAGCATCGCCACCACCATCAAAACCGCTACCACTACCGTCGACACCAACTCCTCCACTACCACCTCCTCACACATGCACACACGCACACATATACACTATCAGATAGCAAAACCGAGTATAGCCTCTTTCTCTACTGTTCCCCGAGTGCGTATGCGCCTATCACGCCTAGTCTGAGTCTACACTACGAGCGCTTTAATAAGATACCACCCACGACATGCCCTGACCCACCGGGGGCGGTCCATCCACTCCCCAAACACGCCCTGCCCTTTATCTACTATCCTCGAGTACGCATGCATGTATCCCCCAGGTTTGACTCTACTCGATAAGAGATTCAAGACGATACCCGGCACGGACCATTCGGATCAGGTATGGTCGTCTTCTACACCAAAACGCCCACACAAATGCCCTGTTTCTACTACTCTATGACTGCTCATGCGCGGATTTACGACACCTGTCCCTAGAATTCACCCCAGTCTGACCCCACCCCACGAGCGCTCAAAATGAGATCCTACACGACCCATCTGGACCGCGGATGACCCACCTGTATCCCAAAAACAACCACTCGAATTCCCTGTTTCTATATAACTCCAAGGCTTCGCATTCGCAGATTGACGGCTCTTCCACTAAAAACTACAATAGTCGGACTCTACACCACGAGCGCTTCAATATGATACCCAAACACTGCCCATTTGGACCAAGAATGGTCCAACCCATGCATGATTGCCCAGTGCGAACATTCTCAAGGATTCTTGGACATTCCCGGAGATTACCGGATAATCTGAAGCCAGCTATCTCACAATGCACCTGCGACTGCAGATCATTGAAGTGACTGGGGGGAAACTGTCATTGACTTTGTGGAGTAAATTAACGTGCCTGGGAGTGCTCTCAATGACCTTTGACCTCCGCAACAACCTGCTCCAAAGGTCCAAGGTCAATTGAAAATCAAATCAACTTTTATTACTACTGGGATGAGTCAAAATTAGGAGGAATCCAACCGAACAATCAAAATACACCATTAGTCCACCATGTTCTATAATTTGTAAAGGGTGGCCCGTCATGTTTGATTACACGATTCTTGGGTTAATATCATGTTATCATTCTAGTCCCATGAGACTCCTCACTACGGATAGCCTTCCCCGTATGATTTCTGTGTCTGATCTTCCTGCCAGTCACCATTAACTGCTTCAATCAAACGACGGCGCTAAACTGCACAGATTAGTCTCTCGGTAATAGTACTAAACTACCCCACGCATATGACATCTACTGAGTAGAAGCGCGAGAAACTGGTGAACTATCTTTTAACAATCAACTGTGAAAAGAAGCAGTTTGAGTTGTCTCTCTTGTCCAACGTTTACCTTTCTTTTAAAAATAAACGGCAAAAAGAGGTCATAATTATTTTAATTTCTGGGTTAAGAGAGAATAAATTTTGGCTAACTTCCTTCACTGCTGTTATATTTAGTAAGGTTCATCAACTGATGCAAATAATTAACAAAGTCGCTGTTAATTTAGTTAAAATCCCACTGATAAAACCACGCTTTATCGTTATGAGTAAACAAGGAGATCAACTTGCCAACATTGGAAACAAAATCTACACCGTTTCCAATTTTGGATTGAATGATGACTGTTAATAAAGCCGAAATATGTTCCTTGGAGCGATGATGCAAGAGAGAGCCTCGCTGTCAAAATAGTGGCATGGCCTTCATTTTACGCGAGAGTCGTGATCTCACTATCACAAAAGCATGGTTCTCTGTTGAGAATGATCATTTTATACCAGTCGTTAAATATCTGTAAACATATAAATATCATATGATCAAAGATGGCGGACTATCCTTTACTAATTATAGTAACTTGATCAAAAATGACAGATGAATGGTGTATTTTGATTGGTCGGTTAAATTACTGCTCAATTTCCTCTGCCTCTTACTCCTCCTCCAGGACTCCTCTTTCCTTGCTGAAATATTTGCAAACATTTAACTGCACAACAACAAATATCATATTATTAAATAACTCTGTAAATGACTTAACATCTGTTCAAAGAAAATAAAACCTCGATATATATATCATTTGACAATTCTTCTGTTTCTCTTGTACGAGTGTTGGATCCCTGAGACAAGTTCAAGAACGTGGGCGGTTACCAGGCAGAATAAAACAAAATTCTAGCTTCTCTGGTTCATCATCGTCATCATCGTACTGCCCGTCACCTCAATCCATTGGTTTAAAGGACATGGCACGCTATTGCGACCTTTTGACCCCCTTTTCAACTTTTACCAGTCGGACCATTGCAAATCACGTGACTTCAGTGAGATTGGGTGGACTGCCAAATATCTAACAAGCGCTGCTGCATGAGTAAGGCCACACTGTTCTCAGTCAGTGTTTCACATTTATCTGGACAGAAAAATTGAAACTTAATTAATCGAAAAAAAGCAGAGCGTTATATGTTGATAGTGTTGATATTTGCACCAGCTATGTATATTATATCACGACGTGCACCACGAATATCAATGAAAACATAATATTGTCCGACAATAACGCGACATCTTCGCTTCCGATTCCGCTTCCTACTTCCACCAACTTGATTCCTCATCCTGTCCAGTAATGTCGAAATTTCATCAGCATCCATGTCTGTGAAATGTCGAGGCAGTGCCATTCAATCCACCGATTCGCTCATCTTGTTTTCCATCGAGATATTTGGAGCAACATCTACAACCGGCGGGAATCAACACACCATTTGTAAAACCTCTGTCGGCATGAGTCACACATTTTGCACATTTGGCCTTTTTTTCTTCGCTTGTCACAGCATGCACACAGCGACCATACAATTGTCGATTTCACCTTTATGTAACCGGATTCAGAAGCGTATATGTTTCAAGTGTCATACAGAGCTTACGGTGAACAATTCAGATAGAAGTTAGATTTATAAACTCCCACTTGAGTACAATATTCATTGCTTTATTTGCAGGTAAATTGGTTCTTTTCATGCTGCGCTACTTTTATAACAGTACACATATTCGTAAATGCACAGATAAATAATATCTCCAAAATCCATATTATTTTTCCAGTAGTGACTACTATATTTACATAAATAATAACTGTGTTTTTTCTTGGGTTCTGAATGTGCATCGAAGTGGGGGACGGAAGTGACAATAAATTATATCAAGAAAAAATTCGTTTAGCCCTTTATGGGATTCGAAATCCATCGAGACATGCAAGATGTTAAAAAATGGTGCGTACTTATCCATTACCGCGCAATGCGACAGGCGTGCTATCCTGAATTATCACATTTAATGTTCAGCACTCCATGTGAAAGAATATATCTAATAAAGTTTTAATTTTACATTATGAAGCCAGTCGAGAACCAAAATCATCTTTTGACAACTACTAGGTATTGAATCAACAAATGGTTTTTTTTGTAAAGTTTGTTTTGGTTCTCGACTGGCTTCATATATCTATTGAGAAAATAAGGTAGTTATTTTACCCCAAAACAGTCGATTTTGCACGAATACACTTCTTCAATGGGTTGTTATTCAAGAACGCCAAGACCTAGTGCCTGACAATTACTCTCAACATACCACAAGATAATATTCTTTAAGCTAACGGAATTTCTTTCCTACGCGATATTTCATTTTGGCACTACAAACCGCACGTCATGGGGGCCAAATCCTCATTAAACCGCGCTAGGTCCTTTCTTCGAACATGCACATAATAAGGCCAAAAGATTTTAAACGTCGTTTCCTAATAGAGCTGGACAACTGTTTTTGATCCGATGCATTTTTTGCAACAGCTTCAATCTGATTAAAACTCAGTCTTAATAAACCGCTCCTCTTTCGGACATGTCGCTGATTAAGATCTGGGACAGTTCCTATAACAAATCCGTCAGATGAACTCCGAATCAAATAGTTTCCGGGTCAAATAGTCGCCCAATGAGACGCCTCGTATTATAGCGTGACGGCTAATCTCCTAATCTCCGTTCTTGTTGTGATGCAGTTATGAACTGATTTTATGAAACAAATAACCGTACCTATATATCCAGCAGTGCAAGAAATATCCCTTGATCTTTTCACCTGGTCTGTCATTGAAGAGAGCAACGGGGAGCAAATAATAATCTTCGGTCATCGCTCGTGGACTGAGTCGAAGCTTCAGCCTTCAGGCGGGGATTTTTCTGCGTCTCGTCCGTACACTCGGCAACATAAAGATTTCCAGTAGCCGGTAAGAAGAACGGCTATACAGTGTCTTTTACGTAGCATG